>CM053786.1:283611305-283817002 GCA_028749045.1 Cupressus sempervirens | reverse complement strand
TATTTTCAACCATTGATTTCAAAATCAGGTGTAAACATTACATTGAAATGCGCAATGGAAACTCAACAAGCGACAAAATCCTCTACTTATGGAATCAATATAATCGACAGGAAATACCAACTATGAATATCTCATGCCTAAAAAGTCATCCAATGCTTGATTAATTCCTCCACTCCCAGTATGTGCAACATCCACAATAAATGGTAATGGTGAAATTTTTGATAAGTTCTTTGTAATAACTATGAGAGAGGGAAAGGGGAGGTAGGGAGAGGAGAGGGAGAGAGGGTGTGTGTGTGTGTGTGTGTGTGTGTGTGTGTGTGAGAGAGAGAGAGAGAGAGAGAGAGAGTAGGGGATGGGAGAGGGTAGGGGTTGGGAGAGGGGGAGAGAAAGAGACTAGGGGATAGGAGAGTAGGGTGTGGGATAGGAAGAGGGTGAGAGAGGGAGGGAGGTAGAGAGAGAGAGAGAGAGAGAGAGAGAGAGAGAGAGAGAGAGTAGGGAATGGGAGAGGGTAGGATAGGGGAGAGGGAGAGAGAGTAGAGAATGGGAGAGGGTGGGATAGGGGAGAGAGTGTAGGGGGTGTGAGAGGGAGAGAGGGAGGGAGGGGAGGGAGAGGGAGTGTGTGTGTGTGAGAGAGAGAGAGAGTAGGGGATGGGAGAGGGTGGGATAGAGAGAGAGAGGGGGGGGGGAGAGAGAGAGAGAGAGAGAGAGAGAGAGAGAGAGGAGAGAGAGGGGGGGGGGGGGGGGTTGAGAGTAGGGGGTGTGGTGTAGGGCATCTAGGTGACATGATCAGTCATCTCATAAAATTGAGGTACCATATAAGCCTAAGTTACCTTAGTCCTAAGGATCTTATTTTTGGTTGTTTTAGTCAATAAATTGACTCTAGGTGTGTTTTGTGAGTCATTATACCTTATTTAGGTCCTAAGTGCCTGCAAATGTCCAAGAGATTAAGTTCTAGGAAGTAATAGTGAAAAAAGTGCCTTTTGTAAGAAAAGTTGCTGACAACTTTTTTTCAAGTTTGGCAATATTTGCAAAATCATTACAACTAGTGTCGTAGCTACTCAAACCAACTTGGTATCAGTTGGGGATGATGTATTTGGATGCTAATACCCTATATAAAGGCAAAGGTGTAAGGAGGTGTACGTTCAAGAAGTTTTTTACACCAAATATATAAATTTTTTGAGCATTTTGTTGTTGTACAGAATTATACATATTGGAAGACCAAATCTAGTTGCATGATTTGAAAGTTTTTTGAGTCTATATTACATTTCATTTGATTTCATTTTGATTGGTTAAATCTAAATCAAGTTAGAGCATTTTCATTGTTAGTAGGTTAAAAATACCCTTAAATTGAGGGTCTCAAGAAAAATGCATCCCTAACCTGCAATTCTATGGTTGGTTTTTTTAAGTCCTAGGATTTGAAAGTTGATTCAAGAGTTCTATGAATGTGCCCTAGACTTTAAATTACTATGCATTCAACCATGAAAGTGCTGATTTTGTGGATAGAACTTGGAATGGAATTCTAGAACTTGGTGAGTGGCCATTTCTTGGTGGAAAAGGCTCAATAAGACTTCTTGCAACAAAAAACCAATCCTAAGTACCCATCCTTACTCATTCGAAGTGATCCAAGCTTGATTTTGCCAATCAGGCCTATAAGGCTTGCATAGGTTCAAGGATGTTATAGTAGGTTGGAGAGTTGGTGCTTTGGGGATTTGTGTAATTTGCAAAATGCAATTTGAAACCGTAGTTTTTTTGCCAAGTATAGTGGAGAAAAATCAAGTTACTATCCTAAAACCTTAAAAAAGGCTACAAGGGGAATTAGCCTTCTTAAGAGAAAATTTGCAAAGTAGAAGTTGGGAGAGTCAAGTAATCACATAAGTCCAATCCTAGAGTGTTCCTTGAATGGTCCTAGGTGTTAGCTTGACCCAAGAAATAGGTTGGATTCCATTTCTCAGTTTGAGCCATTTTACCATTGTTGATCCCTAGAGTCGCTAATAGGGGAAACATGCTTTGAAAATTGAAGAGTTGTGTAGGAGTTTGGCATTGTGCTGAAAATTGTTGGGAGGAGTCCTAGAAGGGTTCTAGAATTTGGGAAAGGTAAGTTACATTAAGTGTTGGATTTGGGTTTCTACCAAACTTTTGATGTGAACACTTTGCATCAAGTGGTATTAGAGCCACTTAGAATATAATTGGGAGAACAAGATGGTAGAAGGGGAAGACATTCCCTTGAGAATAACTAATATTAAGCTAGCAAAGATTGTAAAAGAAAAAATGGCCAAGAGCAGGGAAGTCAGAGATGAAAACATGTCAATGAAGAGAGAAACTGATAAGTTGAAGGGGCAAGTAAGAAGAGTACAACATGAAGAAGAAGAAGAAGAAGATGTAGATAACTTTACTAATATAGGATCATGGTAACAACCCTCCAGAGGGTAGGAAGAAAAGACAAGGGAGACATTCTCATGTTTGATGGGAAGTTGGAACCAGAGGTGTGCATGGAATGGTTGGAAGCCCTTGAGAATCATTTTGAAGCTGAGGAGATACCTACTAATCAGAGAGTGAAAGTAAAAAAATCTAAATTGAAAGGTCTAGTCCTAAGTTGGTGGAACTTTCTCCAAAATGAAAGAGTAGAGGAAGAGAAGAAACCCATTTCTACATGGAACAGAATGATGGCAAAGATCATGAAACAATTTTTGCCTGAGGATTATGAAGTGATGCTCAACAAGAAGCTAGATAATCTCAAGAAGAAGGACATGGACGTAAGTATCTAAACTCAATAATTGCATGCCTTAACTCTTAGGTCTAAATTGTATGAATGTGTGATAGAGAGAGTGAGAGAGAGAGAGAGAGAGAGAGAGAGAGAGAGAGAGAGAGAGAGAGAGAGAGAGAGAGAGAGAGAGAGAGAGAGAGAGAGAGAGAGAGAGAGTAGGGGATGAGAGAGAGAGAGAGAGAGAGAGAGAGTAGGGGGGTGTGGTGCAGTGCACCTAGGTGACATGATTGGTCATCTCATAAAATTGAAGGAGATTCATGATGGAAGACATGGGGTGATGCTTTGATTCATTAAACATGTTGAATTTTTACTTATTCTAATAAGGTTGATCCTTGTTTGTGAGGTCAAGGAACTCAATTAAGGTGCCATATAAGCCTAAGTTACCTTAGTCCCAAAGATCTTGTTTTTGGTTGTTTTAGTCAATAAACTGACTCTATGTGTGTCTAGGTCCTAAGTGCTACAAATGTCTAGGTGATTAAGTTCTAGGAAGCAATAGTGGAAAAATTGCCTTTTGCAAGAAAAGTTGGTGACAACTTTTTGTCAAGTTTGACAATATTTGCAAAATCATTACAACTGGTGTTGTAGCTACTCAAACCAACTCAATATCAGTTGGGGATGATGTATTTGGATGCTAATACCTTGTATGAAGTCAAAGGTGTAAGGAGGTGTACGTTCAACAAGTTTTTTATACCAAATGTATGGATTTTTTGAGCATTTTGTTGTTGTACAAAACTATACATATTGGAAGACCAAATCTAGTTGCATGATTTGAAAGTGTTCTGAGTCTATATTACATTTCATTTGATTTCATTTTGATTGGTTCAATCTAAAGAAAGTTAGACCATTTTCAATGTTAGTAGGTTAAAAAACCCTTAAACTGAGGGTCTCAAGAAAAATGTATCCCTAACCTACAATTCTATGGTTAGTTTTTTAATGTCCTTCTAGGATTTTCAAGGTTAGAGTATTTATTTTAAGATTCCAAAGTTATATATTTTTCCTAGGTGATTCAAGAGTTCTATGAATGTGCCCTAGACTTGAAATTAGTATGCATTCAACCATGAAAGTGTTGATTTTTTGTACAGAACTTGGAATCTAATTGGGAGAACAAGATAGTAGAAGGGGAAGACATTCCTTTGAGAATAACTAACATTGAGTTGGCAAAGATTGTAAAAGAAAAAATGGCTAGGAGTAGGGAAGTCAGAGATGAAAACATGGCAATGAAGAGAAAAATTGATGAGTTGAAGGGGCAAGTAAGAAGAGTCGAGCATGAAGAAGAAGAAGAAGAAGAAGTAAAGGGAGATAACTTTCCTAATATGCCTAAAGATCAGAGGATCATGGTAACAACCCTCCAGAGGGTAGGAAGAAAAGATACAGGAGACATTCCCATGTTTGATGGGAAGTTGGAACTAGAGGTGTGCATGGAATGGTTAGAAGCCCTTGAGAATCATTTTGAAGCCAAGGAGATACCTACTATTCAAAGAGTGAAAGTAGGAAAATCTAAATTGAAAGGTCTAGTCCTAAGTTGGTGGAACTTTCTCTAAAATGAAAGAGTAGAGGAAGAGAAGAACCCCATTTCTACATGGAAGAGAATGATGGTAGAGATCATGAAACAATTTGTGCCTAAGGATTATGAAGTGACGCTCCACAAGAAGCTACACAATCTCAAGAAGGACATGGATGTAAGTACCTACAATCAATAATTTCATGCCTTAACTCTTAGGTCTAAATTGTATGAGAATAAGAAACAAAACTAGCAAGGTACATTAATGGGCTCAAATATAACATTCAAGGTAAGTTAACTTTGGTGTTAGTGGAATAAGTCCACAAATGTTACCAACTTGCTCTCAAGATTGAGGAACAGTAAAAGAGCAAAGGTAAAGAAAATAATAGAGGAGGAAGAGGAAATTCTTTTAGAGGAAGATGAAGATTCTTTGGAATAGGAAACTATCCTAGGCAAAAAGGAGAATCTTGTTGCAGTCAAGGGACAGAGAATGATAGTAGTAGCAGAGGTTCCTTTAGGGGAAGAAGACCTAGTCCAAGGGGAAGATTTGGTGCTAGAGGAACAAGTGTGTTCACTAGAAGATGTTTCTCTTGTAACCAAGTTGGGCATCAATGCTTTAGGTGTCCAGAAAATATTGGTGCAACCAACCAAGGTGAAAGGAAAATTTAGTTGCTCCAATATGAAGATGGTAAAAGTACCACCTCATTTCATACTGATGCATCTCCTTCAAAACATGTACATCTAGAGACAAGAGAAAGCTTTATGTTCAATAGGTCAATTTTGGTGCCATGTAACCAAGAGCATCCTCAAAAAAAGGCAATCTTCAAGACATCTTGCAAAGTGAAAGGAAAGGTATGTAAATTCATTGTTGATTCACCCTCTACTAAAAATATAGCTTATAGTGAGATGGTGAATAAACTATGTTTACAAAGAATCCCACACCCTAATCTTTATAAGATTTCTTGGCTAAGTAAGGAGCAATAGACCTTAGTAAATGAGCAGTGTTATATTGAGTTTCAGATTGGGGAATATAGGGATAAAGTACTATGTGAAATTGTTGATATAGATGATTTTCATCTCCTCCTTGGCAGGCCTTGGCAATATGACACAAATTCCCAACATGAAGGAAAAACTAATGTATATACTTTGACCAAAGATGGGGAAACTTATACGATGACACCATTGGTAAGAGAACCTAAGGATAAGAGTGTACCTAGTATAGTCCTATTAGTAGGTGAAAAGGAATTCTTAAAGGAGCTAAAGGAGGAAAAAATGCCATGCTTTGTTATTGTAGTGAAACCTAAGGATGATACACCTAGGAAAGATAAACAAACACAAGAGACTTTGAGGAAAGTTGTCCCAAAAGAAGTTGTGGATCTATTGGATCAGTATAAGGGGATAATTGTTGATAAGACCACAGATATATTGTCACCTAAAAGGGAGATAAGCCATTGTATAGACCTCATTCCTGGCTCCACTCTATCTAACAAGGCTGCATACAAATTAACTCCAGAGCATAATGCTGAAGTAGCAAGGCAAATTCAAGGATTGTTAGAAAAGGGTGTCATAAGGAAGAGCATTAGTCCTTGTCTTGTTCCAATAGTACTAGATCCTAAGAAGGAAGGTACATGGAGGCTATGTATGGACTCTAGAGACATCAATCAGATAACTATCAAGTATAGGTTTCCAATGACAAGAATAGAAGATCTTATGGATTGCTTGGGAAATGAAAGACACTACTCCAAGATTGATTTGAAGAGTAGCTATCACCAAATTAGAATTAGAGAGGGGGATGAGTGGAAACCTTCCTTCAAGACCAACAAGGGATTTTTTGAATAGGTTGTGATGCCTTTTCACTTTTCCAATGCTCTAAGCACCTTTACGACATTAATGAATGAACTCCTTAAACATTTCATAAACATTTTTATTATTGTGTATCTAGATAATATCTTGATTTTTAGCAAGGATAAGAATGAACATCTAGCACGTCTTGATATGGTCTTTAGGAGGCTACATGAAGAGAAGTTGAAGATCAATTTGGAAAAGTTTGTGTTTTTGCAAGAAGAGCTTGTGTTTCTTGGGTTTTTTAATCTCCAAAGGCAACATAAAGATGGATCCTTCTAAGGTTGAAGCCAAATTGAACTAGCCTACTTGAAAGTCTACTAGTGAGGTAAAAAGTTTCTATGGCCATGCCAATTTTTATAGAAAATTTGTAGGGAATTTTTCTGGGATAAGTACACTAATGATTGATACTATTAAGGGGGGGAAGGAAATGTCAATTTGTATGGACTAAAGATCCAAATTAGTCATTTAAATACTTGAAAACAAGGGTAGTACAACAACCAATCTTTGTTTTACCTGATTTTAATAAGGTTTTTACTATTGGGTCTGATGCAAGTAAGAGAGCAATTGGTGGTGTCTTGAGTCAAGATGGTAGGCCTTTGTCCTTATTCAGTGAAAAGCTTAATGAGGTAAAACAAAAGTACTCTACTTATGACCTAGAACTCTATGCTATTGTTCAGTCCCTTAGAAAGTTTAGACACTACTTGTTACCTAAAGAATGTATTGTTTATACTAACAATCAAGCTTTGAGGTTTTTAAATAGATAAGAGAAGTTGAACCATAGACATGTCAAATGGATGGAGTAATTGCAGTCATATACCTTCTCTATCAAGCATAAGAAAAGGGTGGCTAATAAGATTGTTGATGCCTTGAGTAGGAGGAATCTAGCCATTCAAGAGCTCCATATGGAGAGTATTGGTGTTTCTACTTTGAAAGATATGTATCCTCCTGATGAAGACTTTCATGAAGGTTACCAAGTTTGTATGGAACTAGGGACTCGATACCATATTGATTTTGTAGACTATATCATTCAAGAGGGCCTTTTGTTCAAAGAAAGTCAACTCTGTATACCTTGGTGTTCTATGAGGGAAAATATAATAAGGGAGAAACATTGTGGAAACCTAGCTAGTCATTTTGGCCTTGACAAAACATTGGAGTTGATAAGAAGATTTTACTTTTGGCCCAAAATGCAATCAAATGTTAGAAAGTTTGTAGAAACTTGTTTGATTTATCAAAGGGCTAAAGGCACAAGTTTTAATCAAGGTTTGTATTATCATGATTATCATACTTTAAGGGAATTGAAATTAAAAACCATTTTATCATTTTCACTAATACCATGGTGATAAAACATAATTTCATTCTAATATAGCTAAATATATGTCATCATTAAGTTTTAAAACCATCATAGGTATAATAAAAAGATACATGTCATCAGAAGCTTTATTAACATCAAAATTATTAAAGTCTCAACTGTTTCATACTTCCCTAGTAGTTTAAACAATAATAAATAGCATAACTTAATAATAAATATCATCATCCTTAGTCTTCTGCTTGAGTTTACAATCCAGTTGAAAATTTTGTGCCTTTTTTGAAGTGCAAAATTAAAGTGGATATGTTTTAAAACTCACCACCATGTTGTCGTAGAAATGCACATGGTGCCATTAATAAAGTTCATAGAGGTTATAGAGAGGAAGCTTGCAACATCCCCATCAATGGAAGTACATTAAAAATAATAAGAGTGATCGAGGCTAGAAAAAAAGCTCCTCAATTTTGCAACCAGCTACATTGATGACTATCTTCTCTTTACTGCCTCTATCATTGTCTCTAACTCTGAAGCTCACCAAAGTATCCGATACTCCTTATATGATTTCCTCATCAGATAGACACTCAAGCTCCAAAATTTCTTCCCCAACGAACTAGGCGAGCATAAAAATGGCTTCTTTAGGTCCCATTCAAAGAACTTCAAACCTTATGCACATTTATTTATTTATTTTATCTCATTTCTCTTTCAATACTCTTATAATTCTAGATTGTCTTATATATCTCTATTCAAACTCTAACTTCTTCTTATTGAAAGTAATCATTATATCTTCCCTTACTGCTTATCTCTCAAACAATAGTATAATTGTCAATCCCTTATCTCTCTACAAGTAATTGGTACTCCTTATCCCTCCATATATCTCCCTCTCAAACATAGAAAACATAGAAAACAAACAAACATAGTGAACCTCGTATCAAAATTAAATCTTATTAAACATATACTTTCATATAATCAAAACAATGTGAACATCATGGTTGTGTTGATTTTACACCCAAATTTGAAATTAGAAAAAAATCTCAACAAAAATAAATTATGATATAAATATTATTTTTTCTCATAATTTTTTTATAAATATCTCAAAATATTCTAAATAAATAAATAAATGAGAAACAATAATAAAATAAAATAAATTTCATTTAAAAAAAAAACTATGATAATTTTTCATCTATTAAAAATAATATAGATTTAAAGAAGAATTTATTGTAATAAAAAAAATTATAATCATCTATATTAATTAAAATATTATCTTATTTATAAACTTTTAAATAAAAGAATTAAAATTATATCTGAAATTCAATGGCAAAATACTATCTAGAAAATAAAGTAACTTTCAAATATTAAATAAAATAATTTTAAACGTTTGTTATTAAATAAGAAAACAAACTACATTTGAACCATGTTATAAATAGTTGAATTCTTTTCACGCCGGTAATATTTTCCTCCTTTCTATTATTCAACAAGATATTCAATTCAGCGTCCACATAGATCTATTTGAGGGATGAGAGAGTCTTAAATAATTACAAATGATTAATTGTTATGGGGATAGGGTAATCTCCATCCCAAATGCACTAAAGGAAAAACAAAGTCAAACTTTTTTTTTTTCAGATTCACGAAAACGTAATTGTTTTTTTTCTATTTTTTTTGTTGTTTTCAACTACAAATTTATTTATTTTTAGGCAAAAGTGGCAAGCCACTATATTATTTTATTATTTAAAAAATTATGATTCAACGAGGTCAACTGGGAAAGAATCAGTAAAGAAAATCGAGCATCGTCCCTAATATATACAAAAGTATAGATAGTTTAAATAAATAAATACAAGGGGTATTTCAACTACCACCCATCACAAAATAGAAAGTGTCATGGCATTTTGGCAGTCTCCAAGCACTATCTTCATGACAATGACCTAGCAAAAATCATAAATCTTACAAATCTACCCAATCAGAACCAAAACCACCTTCAAATGACCCTAGCTCACCAGAAAGAGGGCCCAAGCTAGTACAAACTTTTGAGGAGGTTTGAATCTAGTCCAAATCCAGGTAAACCTGATCAATTAATTCCCAAAAATTATGTTCAATCGGCTGCACTGAAGCAGTAGAATCCTTTTGTAAATCAATCAAAGCCTGACCTACTAGCTTAATACGCTTCACCAATTGAACATCCATTAATTTTGGTGTAGGGGGCAAAGCATATTTCAAATAATTAAAGCTGTCAGTGTCTACAGCTTTCTTAATTGCTTCAAAAACATCAAAAAACTCATGATTATGTAGAAGTTGATAATGTGAGAACAAACCACCAACAAGTGCCGCTCCATTCCATAAGTCGTACTTTTGCATAGCCAAAATCAGCTTATTATCAACCAGATAATGAGGATGGATAACCTTATGGGCCAACATTTGAAGTAAATTAGGTGACTGCATTAAATCCATCACATTAGAAAGGAATATTGAAATAAGCTAAGATGGATATAAAAACATAAGTGCAAAAGTGCAATCGACTGCAATCTTGCAGATAGCTCTTGATAGTAGGTTTCTGATTCCAAACTTGTAATTTTAATAACGTCATGAATAAGAACACTTGTAATTGTGGAGAATTATGTCACAACCTTGCAATCTTTTTCTGAAAAATTCTAGAATTTGTTTGTGGTAGTTTTTCACATGTTTATGAGTTGAAAAAAGGTGTATGACTTGTTAAAAAATGTGTCTTATCCCTAGTACAATATAGGAGGGCTATTTTTAGAGTATAAACAACTCATTATATGACTTTTATGGGGGTCTAAACTAGAGGACAAATTTATGGACGAAAATGTTATTCTTGGAGCTACAAATGACAAGTGGGTAACATGTGGCATGGTTGTTTTGCCCATGGTTTTGGTCCATAGTTTTGTAAGGCCACAAATAGTTTCCAAGTTGTAAATCACTATAAAAGGAGGGCTTGGGGAGGTGTTTGGATCATCAAGTTCTATTTGCAAGACTGGATGCTAGAAGGAGTCTCTTTGAGTTTGAGTCTAAGTTTGAGTTGTGGTAATGTGCTCCTGTAAGAACTTGCATTGCAAGTGTATTGCAATCTTCTTGATTTGAGAATACATTGTGCTAGTTTTGGAGGGTGGGGTTTTTCTCTAAGAAGGGTTTTCCCAAGGTAATCATTGTGTTATGCATTCATTATTATTTTGATTATATTATTATGCATTTATTGAGATCTCTACAATAGTTAGTTGAATTTGCATAATTGTCCTCTCAAGATTAGTGTAGGAAGCAATTTCATGCACCTTTGCTTCATTACAAGTGGTATCAAAGTCTGGTCAGTTTTGGTTCTATTTATTGGGTACATGGTTTTTCGAGCTAATCAAGGTTTGAGTAGCAGCTTGTGCAGAGGTTTTCATTTCTATGTTGCAAGATTGCAAATATGGAAAGCATATTAGGGAGGATTGATGTGGAGAAATTTTCTTGAACAAACTTTGAGATGTGGAAGTTAAAGATGCAAGATCTATTGATTGATCAAGATCGATGGAATGTGATTGATGAGAATAAGTTAAGACCTGCAGATCTGACTTCAGTTGCATAGTATGATGTGACAGACAGAAAAGCTAAAGGTCTCATAAGATTTTGTCTTCTAGACTTGGTTCTGATTAATGTGCATAAAGAACCTATTGCAAAGAAACTTTGGAAGAATCTAAGTGAGATCTATCAAGCGAAATCACTTGTGAACAAGATTTTCTTGAGGAAGAACAGATTTTTGAGCATCTTGAAAGTTTTAATATGTTGGTAACTCAGTTGACCTCAATTAGGGTGTCGATGGATGAAGAAGGTGCCAAATCTAGCTATATTCATTTCTAGACTCATGGGATAGGCTTATCATGGCCATAGGCAGAACTTCAATTGTCTTGAAGATGGGGGATGTTGTTGGTTCTCTACTTTCTGAGGAGATGAGAAGGTAGGTCTCTCTGAATGCCAAAGAGGCTTTAAGTGTTCGAGGAAGACCAAAAGAAAGAGGCAAGAATGAAAATCAACATGGCCATTCTAAGTCCAAGAAAAAGAGGAGATCAAAATCTCTTGGTAAGTCCAAGGAAATCTGCTGGAATTGTGGCAAACTTGGACACTTCCAAAAGGACTACAAAGAGGAAAGGAAAAAGAAGAAGAAGAAACCAGATTCTGATTCTGAGTCCACGAAGGAAGATGGAGATGTTTTCATCATAGCCTTGGCCACTCATGCAGGTGACAATTCATTGTTGATAGACTCAAGTGCATCTTTTCACATGACTCCTAATAGAAATTGGTTTAGTAAGTATGAAAAGTTTGATGGCAGTAAGGTGGATTTGGGTGAAAACTTAGTTCTTGATATTGTTGGTCATGGAAATATTCATGTAAAATTTTCTGATGGTGTCTTGCATATCTAGGACTAGTGAGGAATTTGTTATTTGTTAACAAACTAATAGATGCAGGTGTGCATGTACAATTTTTTGAAGTAGGTGTGAAAATGGTTTGAGGTGCTATGGTAATAGCAAGAGGAAGTAGATTGGGTACATTGTCCTAGCTTGATGCATGAATGGTTGAGTGAAATAGTACTTTTGATAAGATTATGAAGAGGACTATTTTGTTGGAGAAGGAGAGGGTTTCTCTTTCAATAGATGGTTGTGGTTTTTGGGTTCCCAAGGGTGCCCTATCTATTGAATCAAATATTCCTACATAGAAGACTATGTTGTGGCATCAGAGACTCGGCCACATAGGTGGGAAGGGTCTATGAACCTTAAAAAATAAAAACTTTATTGATGGGTTGAATGACTGCAATTGAGTCTAATTTTTGTGAGCACTATATCTATGGTAAACAAAATTGCATTTAATTTTACTCAAGTTCTCATAAGTCCTCATGTATTTTGGATCTAATCCATTCAGATGTATTTGGTTCGATTGATGTTCCTTCTATTGATAAATCAATTTATTATGTTTCTTTTATTGATGATTTTAGTAGAAGAACATGGGATTATTTCCTTAGGAGTAAAGCTAAAGTTTTTAGTCATTTTGAGGAATTTAAAGCAATGGTTGAGTTGTAGACTAGAAAGAAGATAATTTGTTTGAGAACTGATAATGACGGTGAATATTGCTCTAATGACTTTAACACATTTTGTAAAGATTGTGGTCTTAAAAGTGAGAAGACAACTCTGTATTCTCCACAGCAGAACAGAGTTACATAAAGAATGAATAGGACCTTGATGGATAAGGCTAGGAGTATGTTGAGTGGAGCTAGACTGGAAAAAAAAAATTTGGATAGAAGTTGTAGCCACTACCTGCTACCTGATAAATAGGTCTTCTACATCAACTCTTGTTGATAAGACACCAATGGAAGCATGGTCAGGCCATAAGCCTTTACTTAGACATCTGAGAGTTTTTGGTTGTGAAGCATATGCTCATGAGCCAAAGGAGAAGTGGAAAAAATTGGACAAAAAATCTATCAAATGTATCTTCATCAGATATAGTTATGGTGTGAAAGGATACAAGCTTTGGCATCCTATTGCACAAAAGGTATTTTATTCCAGAAGTGTTATTTTTAGAGAAACTAAGCCTTCTTCTATTATAGTGCATCCATAACGAATAGAAGAAAAAAAAGATGTGATTCAACTTCTTGGTACACCTGAGAAAGTTTAATTGAGGCCCTTAGAAAGAAGAGATGTTGAAGAGAGCTCTACAAATTTTGAATCATTAGAGGAAGAGAGAGAACCTAATCAAGAACTTGAACATGAACTTGAACCAAAGCTTGTTCGAAGGTCTAGTAGACAAAGGAAAGCACCAAAAAGGTATGGATATTCTCCTGATGATTGGAGGTGTATATTTGCTTTGAATACTAATATTGATGAATCAAAATCTATAGAAGAGGCTCTTGGTATGAATGATTTAGAGTCTTGAAAAATAGCCATAGAAGAAGAGATGAAAACTCGTAATAGGCTTCCATTTGGGATGGAAGCCTATTGGTTGTAAATGGGTGTTCAAAAGAAAGATGGATTTAGATGGAAGCATTGAGAAGTATAAAGCATGATTGGTTGCAAAAGATTACTCCTAGGTTCTAGGAATTCATTATGGTAAATTTGTTTCTCCTGTAGCAAAAATGACATCCATTCAATTTTTACTTTCTATTGCAACAACTTATGATCTAGAAGTTGAGCAAATGGATGTGAAGACAACTTTCCTTCATAGAGATTTGGAGGAAGAAATTTATATGACACAAACAAAGCACTTTGTGGTGAAAGGTAAAAGTCATTTGGTTTGTATATTGAAGAAATCCTTGTATGGTTTAAAAAAAAGTCCTAGGATGTGGTGTCATAGAAAATTGGGTAAGTTTGATGACATGAGAATGGAAGAAGATGAGAATATTGCTCAATATGTTGCTAGGGTAAAAGAAGTTGTGAGTGTAATGAAAGTTGCTACTAGTCAAATATATGATGATACTATGTTAAGTAAAGTCTTGAGGACATTGTTGCCTATTTATGTTATTAAAGTTTCTACAATTCAAGAACTGAGATGTATTGGAAGAAATGATCTAACCCTTGAAGGTTTGGTAGGTAGACTCACTATTTTTGAGCTATCTAACTTTGATAACTATAAACCTAAAAGTCTTGAATCTACTTTCAAAGCTAAGCTATTATTGAAGGACTCTGAAGAGCCTAAACAGAAGAAGAGGAGAAAGATAAAGTATGTGTCTAATGATAGTGATACAGATGAGGAAGATGTTCAACAATTGGGAGCACTACTAGCAAGAAGATTGCACAGAGGAAAAGACATGTTCAAAGGTAAGTTACTCATCATTTGTTTCAATTATAATAAAGTTGGTCATATTGCTGCAAGATGTACATAGAAGAAGAACTACAAAGGTGATGACAAGTACAAAAATAGAAGAGAAGATGACAGTAAAGATTACAAAGACAAAGGCAATAAGTCATGCTACATTGCTGAAGAAGAAGGCAAGGATAGTTATGATGAAAATGATGATGAAATGGTGTATGTTGTAATGAAGGATAGATCTGATGAAGATGACGCAACTACACTTGTGACTTGTGTGAACAAAAATGATAGATGGATCATTGACAATGGATGCTCACATCATATGACTGGAGACAAAAGTAAGTTCATTACCTTGAACGGTTATGAAGGAAATAGTGTAAGATTTGCTAATGATGCACCATGTTTGATAAAAGGAAAATGTTCTATCAATCTCACTAACAAGATTTCATGTGACAATGCTTACAATGTTGAAGGATTGAATTATAACTTATTGAGTGTGTCACAATTGAATAATTTGGGGTGTAAGGTTGAATTTGAAAACAAGATTGCTAAGATATATGATATTGATGGAAAGTTGATTGGAAAAGGTGATCAAACTAGGAGTAATCTATTTTATCTAGATATAGAGGATGTTACTTGTCTTGTTATAAGATTTGATGATGCATGGCTATAGCACAAGAGGTTATGCCATGTAAATTTTGATAACTTGGTTAGTATCAATAACATGAAGAAAGTCAGAGGTTTGCTTAAATTGAAGAAACTTGACAACATAATATGCAAACAATGTTAGTTAGGAAAAATGACCAAGTCATGTTTTAAGAGTAAAGCTTATACCTTTAAAGATATACTTGAGATTTTTCATACTAACTTGTGTAGACCAATTGATGTGTAAAGCTACAAAGGAGATAAGTATATTATTTTGTTTGTTGATGATAAATTCAAAATGATGATAGTTATGTTTCTAAAAAAAAAATCTGATGCTTTTCAAATGTTTAAGTGGTATTTGGCAAGAGTAGAGAAAGAAATAGGTAAAATTCTAAAATGTTTGAGATTAGATAGAGGAGGATAATTCACATCAAAAGAGTTTGAGATGTTCTGTAATAATAGAGGAATCAAAAGACAGACATCTGCACCTAGGACCTTTCCACAAAATGGAATTGCTAAAGAAGAAATAGGTATATAATGGATTATGCCTAAACACTTATGATGGAGAAGAATGTTTCTTTGAAATACTGGAGAGAAGCTGTAAGTAAAGTTGTCTATACTTTGAATTGTGAGAAAGTGAATAAAGGTACTCATTCTACACCTTTTGAACTATGGTATGGACACTCACCCAATGTGAAATACTTTTAAAGGTATTTGGAAGTAAGTGTTACATTCTTAAAGATGTTAGGAATGGAAATCTTGATAGAAAAAGTGAGGAAGGTATATTCGTTGGTTACTCCAAAAGAAGTAAAGCTTATAAGTGTTTGAATACTAATAGTAACAAAATTGTGGAAAGTGAAAATGTGAACTTTGATGAATATATAGAAGTACATGAGATTGAACCTATGAAAGAACTAAAAGAATACAAATCATTTGTATACTTTTATGAAGGAATGCGTGGTAAAGAAGATGCTATAAATCAAGTAGGAAACCAACAACAAGTTTCAGTAACTGCTGAGTCACATCCTATGAATACCTAGTTACATTTAGGAACTGAGCCACATTCGAATACTAAGTTGCAGAATAGAGTGAATGCACATTCTGACTCTAAATTTGGTGGACATGAAAGAGATGCTGAGACACTTGACATAAATGTATACAATGATTTTGAAACTCTGAGACAAGATGAAAAAAAAAGAGCTAAGCCAAGATTGTCTAAATATGTCAAGAGACATATCCTGTAGATCAAATCATTGGAAACAAAGATGTTAGGCCAATGATAAGAAATAGATTGAGTAGTGAATCATGTTTGCTAAGCATGAAGGAGCCTAAAATAGTAAAATATGGATTAGAAGATGTGGACTGGAGTAAAGCCATAGAAGAAGAGGTTGAACAAATTGAGAAGAACAAAACATGGAGTCTAGTTCTTAGATCAAAAGAGAAAAATGTGATTGGTACCAAGTGGGTACTTAGAAACAAGCTAGATGAGAATGGAAAAGTCACAAGAAATAAAGCAAGATTGGTTTCCTAGGGATATGCACAAGAAGAAGAAATTGACTATGGAGAGACATTTGCCCCTGTTGCAAGAATGGAAAGAGTAAGAACTCTACTTGCTTACTCTGGATACAAAGGTTTCAAAGTTTATTAGATGGATGTTAAATCTACATTTCTGAATGGCATACTAGAAGAAGAAGTTTACATAGAACTGTTAAATGTTTTGTTGGTGTTAACAATAAAAACATGGTATGTAGACTAAATAAAGCTCTATATGGTTTAAAGCAAGCACCAAGAGCATGGTATGAGAGACTCCATACTTATCTTGTGAAGATTGGATTTGAAAGGACTAATGATAACAACAATCTATACATGGAGATAGAGAAAGGCAAAGATATTTTGTTATCTAAAATATTTGTTGATGATATCATATTTGGAGGTCAAGATGCTTTATGTAAGGATTTTGCAAATTAGATGAAGCAAGAATCTAAAATGTCTATTTTTGGAAAGATCAATTTTTTTGTGGGATTGCAAGTATACCAGATGAAATATGGTATCTAAATCACTCAGTCAAAGTATGTTAGAGAGATATTGAAGACATTTAGACTAGAGGATTCCAAACCAATAAGTACACCTATGGTGATAGAACACAAATTATCAAAGAATGATGATTCAACTGAGGTGAATCAAACATTATATAGGTCTATGATTGGAAAATTGCAATATGTAGTACATAGAAGACTTGATATTGCATTATCTATAGAGATAGTTGCAAGATTTTTTGCTAATTCTAGGGAGAATTATTTAATGACTGTGAAGAGAATAATGAGATATCTGAAAGGAACATAAGAGTTTGGTCTATACTACAAGAAGAATGAAAAGTTTGAATTAAGAGTCTACACTGATGTTGATTGGGTTGAAAACATTGATGACATAGAGAGCACTAGTGGAGGAGCATTTTTTTGTAGGTAAAAGACTAGTAACATGGACTAGTAAGTAACAAAGTTGCACTTCCCAATCTACAATTGAAGTAGAATATGTTGTTGATGCTATCAACTGCACAAACATTATATGGATCAAATAGCTACTCAAAGGAATGAAGAAAGAAATCATAGAACCCATGATACTTTATTGTGATAATACAAGTGCTATTAATATATCAAAGAATCCAGTAATGCCTATAGAGACTAAGCACATTGCAATCAAGTATCATTATGTAAGAGAGCTAGTTCAAGATAAAGTGATGAAGATGGAATATGTTAACACAAAGTAGCAAATTTCTAATATCTTCACAAAATCATTACCTAAGGATGCTTATGAGTATCTAAGAGGTAGATTATGGGTGATACTTCTATCCAAGGCTATAGAAGAAACAAGAGGACTGCCCTGCATCAAACAAGCTGATTTTTTAATATTACAAGTTGATGTAGAGGATCTTACTTTAGGAGCTGCTTAAAGTATTCATAGAGATGAAACTTCTAATCAGTCACAATAAAGGTGACAAAAAGGAGCCATTGAAGAAACTGCAAAAGCCTATATCTGCATGTCTTAAAGATGACAAAATTTTTAGGTGTATGTCTTTGGCATTATTGTCAAAGAGGGAAATAATGTTGCTAATCAATAGTATTTCTAACGAGGGAGACATCCAGAGATTGTTGACAAAGAGGTTGATGATATGTTGAAATTGTTGATCAGAGAGGGAGAAAAGTATGATGAGGGAGATAGAGAAGAATACAAGAAAGAGGGAGAAATCCTAATCTACCTAGTAAGAGGTAGATACAAGAAGGAACTCAAAGAGAGTTATAAGAAAGTGTTTTGTAACCTAATCAAAAGATGAAAGTTGTTGACAGAAGGAGCAATTTTGATACAAGTTTTCTTTTTGGTTCTCTTACTATTTTAACTGAGTTAGTTTGGTTGAACAAGATGTTCATCATTTGATTGACTTGGTTGATCAGTTTAGTTTGCCATCAATGCCAAAGAGGGAGATTGTTGAAATCTGATTGAAAAGATCAATTGTTAAGAAGGAGATTGTTGAAATAGGTTATGTGTTTCAATCATTATTTTGTCATTGATGTCAAACCTACTATTTGCTAGTAAGACAATTGCTTATAGATTTAAGTACTATCACTTAGTTGATTGATGTAGAGGATTTGATCAATAAGATGTAATAACAACACCTAGAGGAAAGGTTGAGTTATGCTTATGTAATGAAGTACAAGGATTGGTTAAAAAAATGGTAACATGATGCATCGATTATCTACTTAAGGTTACAAATGTTGGCTACACTAAGAAAGACTAGAAGAACATATGATATAAAGTTTTTCTACTAAGCTTGACCGAGTGGATAGTAGGTACCAAGCAAAGTCAGTGCAAGCCTAGTAGAAAATCAGTTGGAGCTGAGTAAATGCAAATTCTAGTGAATGCCAAGCAAGACAGTTAATGCTCAGTAAAGTTTAGTAGGTGTCAAGCACCAGTAAAATTTAGTTGATGCCAAATGATTTCATAGAGGATGTCGAGTAACATTGTGTGTGTTGAGTATTAGAAGATTGATAATGCCGAGCTGCTACATTATTTTGAAGATCGTGAATTCGATGAATCTGAGACGATAAGTTTATTTTCTTGGATTTTGTGAACTAGGTGGAAGATAAGGATGATGAGCTAATGGCACAAAATTTTAGGTATATCGTTTTGAGGCAAATTCAAAGTGAATTTTAGAGAAAGTTTCTAGAATAGATATGGAATATGGGGTAGATACATTGTATCTTACCTAACCCATCTTAACCCTAATTTGGATGATTGAGAATGAGTGGCAAAATATCTTAATTTCCTATTTATAGGAATGGTTGGTCATGAAGCAAGGTTGTCATGTGCAAGAACCTAAGGAGATAAGGAGTCAAAGGGTTTTGCTTCATCAAGTGACCTTAGAGAAGAGTTTGCAATGGCATGTTAAAAAAGAAAGCTTAAGGAGATAAATGCTTAAAGGGTGAACAAGCTATCGGAGCTGCAAAGAATGAAGGCCAAGCAGAATGGAGGGCTGAATAGAGATCTATAATTATCAAGAGAAGTTGTAAGTTGTATTAGATTAAAGCTCTACTGTTACTCTCTAACAATTGTATCAGTCTAGGGTAAATCCTTTGGATTAAGGTTGACCTAACAATCATTAGTAAATCTTTTAACAAGGTGGTATTCTAAGTGAATGGCCTAAAGTCCTCTAACAAGATTCACTTTTAATAGGGTGATTGAAATCCTTCAATAGGGTCACATTTAACAGTGTGTATTGTAACCTCTAACAGGGTTGGCCTTTCATAGGGAATCACTTCAAAAGAGTGAAAAGAAAGTAGCATGTTACTGGTGTTTTTTTCCAAATTGGGTTGTGTTATGTGTGTTGATAAATCTGTTATGTTTCATGCTTTACATTTTTGCAAATTGATTTGACAATAACCTACAAGTTTTGAATGATTGCATATTCATTTGGATGTATGCATGAGTATGAATGTTTTATGGGTTCACTAAGCTGTGAAAAGTTGTATTTGTACATCTGGACCTTGGATAATTGATTCATCCCCCCTCTCAGTTATTCTAACGTAATTCCAACATGTACTTCCCCTATTCTTACTCCTTAATCTAGTAGTAGGCCTCAACATACACTCTTTATCATTCATGTCCTTAGTCCCTCTGTTAAGAAGTTAAATTGTTGGTATGATGTTATTTGTGTAATAAAAGGGCCTTTGAAGAGGTGATAGCTTCAAATCAATACAGATAGAAACATAATAAAAACAAAACCTTACAACTAAAAATATAATTTAATAAAATGACTCTCTAGTAAAACCTTTCGGAAAAAAGAGAATCATATTTACCATTAAATAATTCTAAATAGGTATATGAGGTTATTTAAAAATATGAGCTCCCGTACTTGAGGTCAAGGTCATTCTCACTATTTTCGAGTCATGATTCACTCATACCCCACACGCTTTTAATGTTTGCAAGTCACTAGGAATCATCACATTACTAATATCTGACTACGAAGCTTCACCCACACCTTGCTGACCTTTTCCAATTACCTTCCAAACAGGGATTAATGAAAACATTTTCCCTATATATGTAAATCCTACTCTTATCAAAATGCATAGCATTCCTTAAGAGGCCTTTAGTTGGCACATCGCATGCAGCATTATTTTCATGAGAGTAATATGATTGTGGTTCGACTTCTTCTTGTTATGTAATCAAATTAGCATTCATTTTTATTGTTGTTTTTCTGATGGAGTTTATATATCCCGATTTAAGCAGGTCGGAGAGTTGTCGGACATGGAATTGATGAGAGCGGGCTTGTTGCTGATCACTATTTTCATTGGGATGTTCAGTTTCACACACTCAAATTCAGATGGTAACATTATTTTGATTCTCATTTCATTTCGATATTACATAAAATTAATTATAGTTTGTATTTTTGGGCTATTTTTAAAGATTACACTTAGAAAATTGAGTTGGGAAAAAATAATTTGACTATTTAATACTTTCAGTTTTGAAATGAAGCTTAATGTGTGATATTCAAGCCGTATGACATTTTCCGTGCAGGCTTTCTCAACATCAACTGCGGTGCCAATGATAATATAACAGATCACAATGACCTACTCTGGATTTCCGACGCCACTTTCATTAAAACTCGCAATGTTTCGTTGTTGCGTTCATCAGTAAGTCTCCAATTGCAATACCTGACATTTGCCTATTTTACCAATCTACGAGTGAAAAAGTATTGCTACATGGTCCCCGTAGAGCCTCGTGTAAATTACTTGGTAAGAGCATCTTTCCTTCCTGATTCCACAAGTCCTTTGGCGAGATACTTCGATTTAACTATCGAGGGAATCAAGTGGAGGAGTGTAAACCTATCTGGAATAGACAATCAGACCTACAGATTCTACGACATCATCCTCGCCGCCAAAAGAGAGAGCCTGAGTTTATGCCTTGCCCGCAATCCTCAAACAGAAAAAGAGGGTGTTGTTTTCATTTCAAGCATCGAGCTGCGCCCACTCGAATCCTCCATGTATAACTCAACGGATTTGGCAAAGTACGCCTTGAGTCTCACAAATCGCATAAATTATGGTGCATCTTGTAATATAAGGTAAGTGTTATGATATTGTTATCAGGATTTAACTGTGTGAGGTTTCTGAGTTAAATTTATGGACTAGTGTTTTAGAATAGTGATTCACTCGAATCTGTCTTTGATGAGAATAAATGAAACATTTATCATCCATTAGATCTAGGTGATGCTAACAGAGGTGAAGTCCCATGACTTCAGGGAGGTCACAGTCCAGCTTGAGTGCACTTAACTACGGAGGTTTTTTCATGGTTAAACCCACTCAGCTGGCTTAACAAGGGGGTTGCAAGCAGAGTGAGTTTAACTATGGAGTAAACTCTGTAATTAAGCATGGTCAAGCTGGAGTAGTGCTGGGATGGGTGACTTGCCATGAAGTCCCAGCTGTGAACATCACCTAGATCCAATGAGTAGTACAATATGATAATTTGACTGACTCTAGAAAAATATCTCCTATTTATCAAGATATAAGTGTTGGCATAAATATCTCCTACTTATCTACTAATTTGAACTAGAGGAAATGAGCCAGCTGTAGTTTCCCTGAATTACGGCCCAAAAAAACCCAGTTAACTAGGATAGGAACATGCCATTTAACAAATTGCCATAAACACTAATAGTCATTCGCTTTTGTTCAATTTTTATTTTTCTTGGTTCCTGATTGGTCAATTTGTGCAAAAAGTACTATTTTTTGGGTGAGCTGCTGTTTGAAAGTTTTTAGGGGTGGGCATTGGGCAAACATTTTAAAATAGCACTTTTAGACCACCTCACACTGTACAGAGAGCTCCGTAAATGTAAGATTGCTGAAAGGTTAGCTTAAGCTCTTCGCTCACCTACAAAATTTATGCACAAAGTTAGCTAATCTAATTCCAAAATTGTGATGGCGTTTGGCAGGTACCCAGACGATCCATTCGACCGCATATGGCAATTCTTATACGCAATCAACACTGCAATGAATATTAGCACCAATGATGAACAAACAAAATCTTTAGGCAGCGAGTTACCGAATAATCTGCCCCTAAACGTATCAAGGACTGCTATTGCAAATGGAATATTAGAGAAATTGATAGTTTCATTAATAGATTTCGCTGAGCCAGGAATGTACTCTTTTGCTCTCTATTTCTGCAACATCATCCAGACAAACCTCACACACGATTTCACTGCCTTCATTAATCAAAACCAGATATCAGATGTCATACATCTAAACTTTCTGCAATGCCAACAAACAAGTAAAGAGCTACCACTTGACACTGACAACCCTATACAAATAATTTTACAACCCAGTTTCACATCGCAGTTGGCACCCTTCATAAACGGAGCAGAAATGCATAGGAAGCTGGACGTGCAGACAACTACATACTCCGTAGATGGTATAACCTCTTTCTCCATTCCATGGCGATGTTCCAAATGCTGCGCATGCAAATTGGACAATACTATGTACATTAATGTTTGTTTGAATTGTGTGAATTCAGTGGTTGCAATCAGAAAAGTAGCAGGCTCAATAAATGTTCCAGACGATTGGACAGGAGGAGATCCATGCTTACCAGCTGGTTATTCTTCAACAGGGATCACCTGCAGTCACGACGATCCTCCGCGAGTCATTATCATGTAAGCTTAATTGTAAATTTCAGTATGTTTTTTTTTCTAGATTGAATTGTGTATTTTTTATCATCAATGTTTTGGTCACACTATCATTACAATGAGAAAGTGGAAGATTGGAAATAGTAAAAAGATGCAGACGAAACCTAGCTCAAGAGATATAAGAAGAAAATAGGAGATGACACCTAAAACAATGTCATCCTACCCCCTTTGCTTCTTATATCTCATTAGGTTTCGTTTTACTATTTCTAATCATGTACTTTTTCATCTTGGGTGATCTGAATAGTTGATGGTAAAAAATACACACAATCGAATCCAAAAAAAAACTTATCTTACTAATAAAGTTTGAAAATCTTTAATTCTTTGAGTTATATATCTTATCCTATTAATATGTTTGATTTAAAAAAACATTCGACAGCAATCTAACAAATCTGCATCTCGGGGGCGTCATACCGAAAGATATAGCGGACTTAACAGCACTAACACAACTGGTTAGATTTTTCATATCTATATACTAACTTACCTTTGAAATAAAAATGTCAAGCTAGGTCTTGATAAAAATTACATTGCTTTATACAGTATTACTAAATCTAAGCTGCCTATTATAGCTGCTAGGAAACAACAGTTTGTCCGGCCATATTCCAGACCTCAGTTCATTGAAGAATCTCAGAATTCTGTAAGACACCTATGACTGCCTACCATCTGAAATTTGTTGTATGAATTAGAAAGGTACTCTTTCTACACATTTCCTAATCTTTGCAGCTTTGTTGGCCCGGGAAAGGCAACTGCAAAACAATCAATTTACTGGAGAAATTCCAAAATCACTGGAGAAGCTTCAAATGTTAACTCAACTGTATGTTTACTCACTACACTTCCTATGTCACTCCATTGCAGCTTGCCTGGTAATGCTTTGAAAGTAGGTGTTCTTACTGAGTTTCTTCATTTTTCTCAAAAAGGTTTCTGTAGGGCAATAAATTCGAAGGAACCGTCTCAAGAGGATTAGTGAGACCTAATTTGGAGCTTCGGTATACAAAATTTAATCTTACTTCTTCTACAAGCTTTTAAATTACAACTGTACAATCTATTATGTTTGCCTTCTCCTTAGCATGAGGCATTATACGATTGGCAAGAAAACAAATTTGCTTATTAATTGTGAACTTTACTTTGCAGCGTCGATCCTCAAAATGATGCTGTGGTAGGCAGCCGCAAAATAAAAGGTTGGGTAATTGGGATTTCAATTGTGTGCTCAGTGATGTTAGTTTTAAGCATCCTTTCTGGAATTTTACTTTGGAAGCACAAACACCCATCGCAACCATTTCAAACCTCGAATGGTCGAGTTCCATCACAACAACACGCATTTGCAGGTGCTTCTCCAATATTGAGTACGTGAAAAACATGTCCATTTTAATTGTACAACTATTTAGTCTTTATATTCTTAAATAGAAAAGCCTTTTTCTTTTACTTTTACCCTGCTTGGGGACTTTGACAGTAATTTTTCTTTATTTGTTCTTGCTCAGATGAAGAAAATGAAAACAATTATCACAGGCTGGCTGTAGAATACACAGAGGAAGATATTAAAACTTCTACCAATAACTATTCCAAATCCATTGGTAAGGGAAGTTTTGGATCTGTATTTTATGGTAGACTTTCTGGATTTGACGTCGCAGTCAAAATACATAAAACTGATTCTAATCAAGGCCGGAAAGAATTCCAGAATGAGGTTAGTACTCCTACATAGATTCAACTAATCGTCTATGATACAATCTCATTTGAAACTCGCAATTTTTTTTTTCCCCTGGGGTACAAATTCTTCTCTAACAAGTATTCTCGATGGTTTCAGGTAGGTATGTTGTCAAGAATATATCACAAGAATCTTGTAAATCTTATTGGGTATTGCAGACAACCCATTATGGCATTGATCTATGAATACATGCCATGTGGAACATTGATTGATCGATTATATGGTATTTTGAATTGAAATTCATTTATATTATGATATTGTTATTAGAATTTAACTATGTAATTTTTAGAGTCAAATTTATTGACTCATATTTCATGAATAGTAATAGGATGTGCCATATCTAAGAAAGTTCTGGTGCTCCACCTCAGTGAACATCATGTAGATGCAATGAGTGTTAAGTATTCCATTCCTTCTCATGAAAGATAGGTTCGAATGAACTACTACTCATGAAACACAGATCAATAAATTTGACTCAAGAACCTACACAATTGAATCCTAGTAATATCACAATTTAACTTACTATAGAAAATAAAAATGTCTCCTACTTATTGATTCACCTTACATATTACTTTAAATTTCTTTTTCTATTTGTAGGCAAGGCCAAATTGGAAACTCCACTTGACTGGCTTACGAGATTGAATATTGCTAGACAGGCTGCAGATGGTAAGTTGTTTCTAGTTGCAACAGTTCTTTTATATTTTAAAAAAACAACCATGTCTCAACTATTCTATACATGTTTTGCAGGTTTACTTTACCTTCATCAGAGTTGCTATCCTCCAATCATACATAGAGATATAAAGTGTAGTAATATACTGTTGGATAACAAAATGTCTGCCAAGCTAGCTGACTTTGGCATATCAAAATTGGTAGAGAGTGCTAGTGGTTATATACCAACTGAAGTGAAAGGGACAATGGGTTATCTTGATCCCGAGTATTTCACATAACGCCATTATCTTTCTTTTTTCTTAAACATTTTAACTACACTTAATGTGTGTTTCACCTAATTAAAAACATAGGTAACAAATAACTCATAGATTAATATGTGGATGTTATTGTAGATATTTTGCAACATCATCACTAAATGAGAAGAGCGATGTCTACAGTTTTGGAGTGGTTTTACTAGAGATTATATCTGGAGTACCACCCAAGGATGGATTAATACAATTGGTAATTTATATATTTGTAGACAAATTAAGTGATTTCAATCATTTTGGATATGTTCATCAACAATGTAATGAAATAATCATTGTATCAGGCACACAATTTTCTTTTATGTGGAAAAATAGATGAGCTTATGGATCCTTCATTGGGTGATCAATATAACGTAGAATCAGCTTGGAAAGTAGCAGAGATAGCATACATGTGCGTGGAAGAGGAATCAACAAAAAGACCCAAAATGAGTGCGGTGGCTAAAGAATTGGAAGAAGCAATGACACTTGCATATGGTGATAACAATTATTTTGCTTCACATACCATTGCCTCTTTCGGTACCAGCGAGATGCCTAGCCTTAGATAATAAGATTTTATAGCAACTATTTTGTCTGCCTTGTTAAAATCTGGAATATTTTCAGACAAAAAAAAATTATGCATGTTTCTGGATAGGGATAGAAATATTCTATAAAAGAATAATATTAAATATTTGTGAAGTCAAGTTAAAATTTAGAAAGGTATGTAATTTCCAAAAAAATTGTATAATTTTTTTTAATGAATTTCAAGACCTCTCTATATAGATGCATTCTGTAAGAATTTAGTCCTGGACTACAAGGTTGATTTATGGATCATTAATAGGTTGTGTATGTTGTATTTTCATTTTAAGAAGATATAGTAATTATTGTCATTTGATTATTGAGAAGATTAATGAGGTGTTGTAATACATAAAAGAGTCTAGTTAGTTATTCATTTGTAATTTTTATTTCAATGTCTCTTTCTTCTCATCCATCATAACATGATAATGGTTCAATTGTAATTAGCTGAGTTGCACAGTTTTGGCATGACGAATGGACTTATATGAGATTGCATAATCATATAGATAGGTACTAAATATAAATCATTTAAAATTACATTAATGTGAACTTGCTGACAATAATTTTAAATATAATTAATCATTTTAAGGTCATTCAAAGTTAGCTCATTTTAAGATCATTCAAAGTCATTGAAAGTTACACATTTAGAGCAATTTTATTAAGATAAAATTGAAATTCTACAGACAAACATAGTCATCTATAACATTCTACTAACATTGTTTAATGTATACTCACCACCAAACACAAAAGTATTCTCAATTATAGATATCTTGGCAAAAGCGTGAAGCAATACCCAAAATAAAGAAAGCATAATAATTGTTGGTGACTTCAATGTCAATACACATGAAAACAGTAAATAAACACAAAAACTCGAACAATTTTTCAATACTCTCAACATTAGATACATGATTGAAAAAGAAAAATCTTTGGAAGAATTACTTATTGACCATGCCGGGTCAAACATTAGCCAAACATTCTTTAAAATTTACAAAATACATGCATATTGGAGTGATCATAATTGGATATATATGTTCATTGAGCTCATGAAAAATTCAAGACAAAATTAATGTAAGTACTTATACTTTCGTTTCACATTTATTCAATTTCAAATCATTCAATTCACAAACTATTTGAAGTTTTCTAAACTCATATTAACTTCTAATTATTGTCTTGTAGTAATGAAGGCCAACAAAAGAATTTCAAAAGTACCATAAACAAAAGCAAAAGAGAACAACAGAAGATGTGAGTATTTTTTAGTAAGCTCCGTTCTACAAATTGTTCAAACTAGTTCTCTATAAAGTATGTTAAATACTTTCTATGATTTCTACATCATTTACAAATATAGTTCTCATCCCAATTAAGGGATGGTCTATTTTATTTCTTTAGCAGGGGAGGTGTGTGGCATTTTACTTCATCTAAATCTTAAACTAAATTCATGTCCATCTTCCAAATGCTCTACATAGATACATTTTCTTTTTTTATTGTTCTTATATATTTAAAATTTAAAAAATAGTTCATTTTTAATTTTATCTTTATAGTTTAAATAAACACTTGAAATATATAATAAATAGATATTATGCTTAAAATAATAATGACTCTTGTATTTTTATTTTTATGTTTATTTAATTTACATTGTAACAATTATGAAGAAACATGCAAAACATCACAATAAAAATCTACCTCACTAGTACCAACTTCTGCCATATAGAATAGAAATTTTCTAGCAAACTTCTTCTTTTTAATAGTTCATATTTTCTTTAAGGCTCAATAATATTTCTCATTACTATTTAATAGTCATTTTATTAATCTATGTATACAAACAAGTTTTTTAAGACTATGCTTGTGTCTTTTTATGTGTATGCATTGGAACTTACAATTAGCATACATTTTATTGATACAATTTATTAATACAATTTTCATTGATTCTAATTGATTGATACATTTTATAGACCTAAAAAGGAAAATGCAAATATAATTTCAATTGAAGAATTGAATGCTCAAAAAAGTGGAGAAATCTTTGAAGGAGATGTTGTTGCCACGTACAAAACCCATTTGGATAAGACCAAACATACAATGGAAGTCTTCCATGCAGACCTCACTGACCACAAAGGAGAAGTGACTATCATTCTCATTCTGACCAAACATTATATTCAAATGTTTGAAAAAAAAAAATTGTTGGAAAAATTTTCAAATATCTCCCAAGACTGGATATGACCATGGAGATTGTGACTATGTTTTGCTCATTACTCAAGAAACTACAATTGAAAATATATCTCAAGTCTGTAAGCAGTGCATGTTCATCCCAAGCACAACAATATGACTTTTGAAAGAAAGTGTACAGAGAATTACAATGTTGGAACATGGTGCCATTGTAATAGGTGCTAAAAGAAAAACATACAACAATACAATAGATATAAAAGATTGAGACATGAAATTTGACACTGCACAGGTTAATATTTAAACATTGATTTAGAATTCACTAATACATATATTACAAAAAAAAATACCAAATTTTCTATAATTGTTTTAAAAATTTTCCACATTTCCATCCAAATATATTACAATAGTATTTGAACATTAAACAACTGTGTACAAAGCAAAGACTACCCTATTCTTCTGTTAAAAAACATTGTCAAGAGAGGCAATAAAAAGGACACAATATTTCACATTGGCCAGTCTACATATATTGGAGAGCTAATACACAAAGAAACTAGAGAAAGTCTCATCAACTTGTTGAACACAACATATGAGGTATGCTTTTAAAACCACCAACAAATGTAACTTTATATGTGTATTATGTTGAAAGTTAATCCCAACTACCCCAACTACTCATATTTACTATCCTCACATCTCTTTTACTTGCATTTGCCGCCTCCTGTCTTTTCACATAAATCATGCATATAAATATGAGAGTTTTTTAATTTAAAAAATCTTGAACTATGATTTCCTTTGATTTTGTTATAGATGTTTTTTAAATGTATTTGTCCTAACCTATTTTCTAGCAACCATTGGTTTTGTCCTGGGCTTATGAAAAAGGAAAAACTATGTTTTTGTGTGGTGTGAAGAAATGTTTTTAAAAATATAGGGGGTTTGTTGTAGCTGGCATTCATATGAGTTCTACAGTCGTATGGAAGAAAATAGAGCACTTCAATGTTGAATCTAGTTCTATTTTGAATGCAAATGGACTAGAATATCTTTGTTAATGGTTATGCTTTGAAATATATGAAATAGAGGTTGGAGAAAAAAATTTGTATATGTTTTTGAACTTCTTCTGTATTTTAGTTTACTTATTTTATGTTTCTCTGCCTCTTTCTATCAATGGTATTAGAGTTGAAGTTTTAAAGAATATTGGGTGAAGATTTTTGTTTGGGAGGCTCTTAACATTAGAAAGATCATTTTTCATAGTCAACAATGGTAGCAAGCACAAGCTTGACAAATCCACAAATTCCATAGTTCAATGGAAAAAATTATGAGTATTGGGCAATGACAATGAGAGCATTATTTTCTTCACAAGATTTATGGGATCTTGTTGAAAATGGATACCACGAACCAACAAATGTAGTAGCATACAATGCACTTTCTTGAGCAGATAGGGATTTATTGAGGGATAATAGGAAGAAAGATTCAAAAGCTTTGTATTTTATCTTTCAAAGGGTGCATGAAAGCATATTTCCAAGGATTTTAGTAGCAACAAAGTCCAAGCAAGCATGGGATATTCTTCAAACAGTCTACCAAGGAATGGCAAAAGTGAAGACAACCAAACTACAAACACTAAGAAGGGATTTTGAGTCTCTTGACATGAAGGAATCAGATACAATAGATTCATTCTTGACTTAGCTTCTTGGATTGGTAAATCAAATTAGATCACATGGTGAGATACTTGAGGAAGAGAGAGTAGTAGAAAAGATATTAAGATTTTTTCCTCCAAGATTTGATAGTATTGTGGTAGCCATAGAAGAGTCAAAAGATCTCTCATGATGAGATACATGGCTCCCTCATTTCTCATGAGCATAGACAAATAGAAGAACACATACAAGTTTGGAGCATGCCTTCAAGACACAAGTTTCAATCAACCATAGTAGAGGCAAGGGTAGAACAAATTTTAGAGGTAGAGAAAGAAACTCAAATAGAGGTGGAAGAAGTAGCCCATCAAGCTCAAGTGGAAGAGGTATCAACCATAACTTAGCCCAAAATGCATTTCAAAATCAGCCTCAAGGACAAGGGTATCAAAAATCTTCAATCCAACGTTATTATTGCAAGAAAATTGGGCATTATTCAAATGAATGTAGAAAGAAGCAATATGATTCTAGACAACAAAGTGCAAACTTTACCAAAGAAAACCAAATTCAAGATAGCATGTTCTTATCTTGTAATGTGGCACAAGAAAGTCAAACCGATGTATGGTTTTTAGATTTAGGGTGCAGCAATCACATGATAGGAAATTTAGAAATATTTTCTAGTTTGGATTAAAGTGTAAAATCTAATGTAACCTTAGATAATGACAACAAAGTGGAAGTCAAAGGAAAAAGGAATGTCAACATTCTAACCAAGAAGGGGGAGAAGAAACATATAGTTGATGTCTATTTTATTCCTGGTTTAAAACATAATTTAATGAGCATTGGCCAACTTGTTCAAAAAGGTTATAGAGTATCTTTTAAAAATGAAGTGTGCACAATCTTAGACAAATTTTCAAGCAATCAGCTCATTACCAAAGTCCAAATGACAAACAATAGAATGTTTCCCTTAAACATTAAGTCTGATTTGAATGTCAAAATTGCTCAAGCACAACCTACAATGATCACACAAAATGTAGATGAAAAAGTTGCAGCAATCATACAAACAATATTTCAAGCTGAAATAAAAGATGAAAATTGGCTTTGGCATCTAAGATTTGGGCATTTAAACTTTCCAGCACTAAAATTGGTATGTCAATGAGAGCCAAGAAACCTTTAGAGATCATCCATTTAGATTTGTGTGAACCAATGCAAACACCCTCCATTGGTGGAAGTAACTACTTCATGACATTCATTGATGATTATTCAAGGAAAACATGGGTCTACTTTCTAAAACATAAGGATGAAATATTTGTTTACTTCTGTCAATTTAAGGCTCTTGTTGAAAAACAAAGTGGTCATTACATCAAAGCATTGAGAACGAATAGAGGTGGTGAATACATCTCAAATGAATTTCTAAATTTTTGCAAGGAACATGGAATTCACAAGCAATTCACTACTAGATATACCCCTCAACAAAATGGAACAGCTGAAAGGAAAAATAGAACAATAATGGAAATGACTAAAAGCATGTTGAAAGAAAAACATTTGTCAAATGAGTATTGGGCTGAAGCAGTATCATGTGCAGCATATATAATAAATAGATGTCCAACAAAGAGTGTGAAAAATATGATTCCCGAAGAAGCATGGAGTGGAAGAAAACATAGTGTTTCTCATATGAGAGTATTTGGATGTGTGGCATATGCACATGTGCCAGATTAGTTTAGAAGAAAATTGGATAACAATTGAGAAAAGTGTATATTTATTGGTTATAGTTATGAATCAAAGGCATATAAGCTATACAATCCAATCAGCAAAAAGGCTATAATTAGCAGAGATGTGCAATTTGTAGAAGATGAAGTATGGGATGGAACCTTGGATAAGACAATTAATATATTAGCCAACATACCACAAGAGGAAGATGAAGATTTTGCATCAACACATACTCCAAATGTGATTCCACCTACATCCATTCAAGGTCAACAATTGGGTCAAAGGACACCATCATCAAGCATTAGGACAGCCCCACACTCACAAGTAAATACACCATCAAATGTGCAACAAACACCATCTTCAATTGGGACTCTTATTGCTGATCCATCAAGTCCACAATCTACAAATTCAAGTAACATATCAAATCCCACACTAGCAAGCTTAAGGAGACAAAAAATTAGAAGTTTGAGAGACATTTATGAGTAAAATAATGCTGAAAGTAGTGTAGATCAGACTTCTCTTTTTGCTTTATATTCACATGTTGATGATCCAATTCACTATGAAGAAGCAATTAAAGAAGAAAAATGGATTCAAGCAATGGATGAAAAAATTAATGCCATAGAAAAAAACCAAACATGGGAACTAGTGAGTCTTCTACAAGGAAAAGATGTGATTGGTGTAAAGCGGGTTTACAAGACAAAATCGAATGCAAATGGCAATGTTGAAAAACACAAAGTGAGGCTTGTAGCAAAAGGTTATTCATAACAGCTCGGTGTAGATTACAAAGAGACATTTGCACCAGTAGCTCATTTAGACACTGTGAGGACTATATTAGCCATAGCAACTCAAAACAAGTGGGTGGTTTATCAAATAGATGTAAAATCAACATTTCTCAATGGCTTCTTGGAAGAAGAGGTTTATGTGGAGCAGCCACCTGGGTATGAGATTGTGGGTCATGAAAACAAGGTGTATAGACTTAAGAAGGCACTCTACAGACTCAAACAAGCCCCAAGAGCTTGGTATAGTAGAATTGATTCTTAGCTTTTACAAAATGGCTTCAAGAGGTGCAATAGTGAGCCTACCTTATATACCAAGTTGAATGAAAAAGGTGAGATCTTAATTGTTTGTTTATATGTTGATGACTTGATTATCACGGGTGATTTATCAATTGATATGTTTAAATCAGCTATGAAACAAGAATTTGAGATGACTGATTTGGATTTAATGAAGTACTTTCTTGGCATTGAAGTGAAACAAAATGAAAATGGTATATTCATTTCTCAAGCAAAGTATGCTAATGATATTTTGAAGAGGTTTAATATGTTGAAATGTAAATCAGCACTAACACCAATTGTCACGGGTATGAAGCTAAGCCAAGATGAAAAGGGATCTAATGTAAATCCAACTTTGTATAAGAAACTTGTTGGGAGTCTCATGTATCTAACAGCCACAAGGCTGGATATAATGTTTCGAGTTAGTCTCATTTCAAGATTCATGAATTCTCCAAAAGTTTCTCATTGGCAAGCAAGCAAAAGAATTTTGAAATATATTAGTGGAACAAGAAATTATAGAATATCTTATTCAAGATCAAATGATTTTAAGTTGATAAGATATACTAATAGTGATTGTGCAGGATGTATTGATGATAGGAAGAGTACTTCAAGTTATGTCTTCCATTTTGGATTAGGTATAGTATCATGGGCTTCAAAGAAACAACCAATTGTCACTTTTTCATTAGATGAAGCAAAGTATGTAGCAGCCACAAGTGTAGCATGTCAAGCAATTTGGATGAGAAGAATGTTGAAAGAGTTGAAACAAGAACAAGAAGATGCAACAAAGATACATTGTGATAACAATTCAACCATAGCATTATCAAAGAATCTAGTTTTTCACAAAAGAAGTAAACACCTTGACATGAGGTATCATTTCATCAGGGAGCTCATCACAAATGGCAAAATTGTTTTGGAGCATTGTAGATCAAAGGACCAATATGCTGACATCTTCACCAAACCATTAGAAAAGAAAAGTTTTGTGCATCAAAAAGATCGATTGTGAATCATTGACTGCAATTGTGATTAAGGAGTGTTGAGAGTTAATCCCAACTACCTCAACTGCTCATATTTACTATCCTCACATCTCTTTTACTTGCATCTGTCACCTCCTGTCTTTTCACATAAATCATGCATTTAAATATGACAGATTTTTAATTTAAAAAATCTTGAACTGTAATTTCCTTTGATTTTGTTACAGATGCTTTTTAAATGTATTTGTCCTGACCTATTTTCTAGCAGCCGGTGGTTTTGTCCTGGGCTTATGAAAAAGGAAAAAATATGTTTTTGTGTGGTGTGAAGAAATGCTTTGTAAAAAAACAGGGGTTTGCTGTAGCTAGCATTCATATGAGTTCTACAGCAGTATGGAAGAAAACAGAGCACTTCAATGTTGAATCTAGTTTTATTTTGAATGCAAATGGACTAGAATATCTTTGTTAATGGTTATGCTTTGAAATATATAAAATAGAGTTTGGAGAAAACTTCTTGTATATGTTTTTGAACTTCTTCTCTATTTTAGTTTATTTGTTTTATGTTTCTCTGCCTCTTTCTATCATATTATACAGATATTGTCATTATACACATATAATACATTAACAAAAAATAGTAGTTCATTTATGTGTTCGAGTGGCAAATGCATTTTCTGTGCCATTCAAACCAAGTTGTTCTAAATGTAACTGCGCCACTGCAAACTTTGGCACAATAAAGAACAATCTAACTCATTGCAACAAGTGCAACAAAGAAACAGAGTACACATATGCACATTGCCTACATTGCATTCTAACCACTGAGAGCAAAACCCAAATATAGTGTACTCTACAGAATGAAATGTTTTCTCGTGTATTTCCATAGCTTGAGCATACAACATATGAAGAATATGTACAACAGAAGACCAAAATAATATTTGCTATTCGTGGCCTGCACAAAGAATCAAAATGCATACTGAACCCGGACAATGACATTGTTGACTATGAAGAAAATACCATGCTCCGTCTCCAATCCTCAAGTTAGGTAAATAAAACATTCTAAACTTTCTTTCAAATCACAAATTCAGTATATATGTTTATACAAACACTTTCAAATTTGTTCTTTTACACAATATATACTAATTATTTTCTAAAAAAATTGTAGATGATTCAATTCTAGTTCAACTCCTCCAGAACTGCTGATATATTTTTGGTTAACAAATAATATTAGGAAAAAGACTATTTAAAACAACCTATATAGTGACAATTTATATACAATGATATTTATATTCACACATTTAATTTTTCTATTTTTATTTATTCACAGATATGGCCATTATGTTTATGTTCTTCCAGCTAAATCTTTTATTTGAAAAACCTGCAAACTATTAAAAAAAAATTTCTACTATCAACTAATTGATACTCTAAATTAGTTATCAATGACCCTTATTTCTAATTATGTTTGCTCAGCTGAAGTTTGTTTAACTTTCGACTCTTCAAAATATTTAAAATGCTGACAAAGTAGAGCTTTACATAAAGTCCATGAAATCTTAGCAGCTCTGCACAGACAAGAAAAAACTACTGTTAACATAAAACCTAATATTTAATTTGAAGCATACAGTCCCAATGATATATTTATATTACATTATAACAGAAAGTAATAATTTTTTGGTTTCTGATAAGTGAACAGTGTAATTAGGGATGGATACATTGGCATCTACTACGCTGTAGATATTCGTTATATGAATTTTATCTTTTATTATTTCTCATAGAACTCTAGTAGAATGAACACCCATAACCTGCCTTCCCAGTCTAAAATTACAGTTTCTGAGAATGGATTGATAAGTCTGGTCAGATATCATGGCATGACTCTACCAGTAATTTATAGTGCCCAACTTGTCATAAAAGTCATCTGTAACCGCATTGGCAACCTGAAATCATGTTATATTCATATTTTGATTCACCTCTTTATAATCTCCATTCAAGAACGATTTAAAAAATGAATCACTATGTATCGGTTTCTTAAGTGTCAATTTCTCAACTGAGTTTGCAGCACATTATATATATAATGTTATCACAATGTGATACATCAGTTCACCAAATAATTTTATTTTTATAAATATATGGAATTCAAGCAGGCGAAAGTTACTGTAGTCGTGACGGGTTATGAAGGGACCTCAATAAGAAGTGTTTGAACTTGCAATAAAGCTTCTTCCAGTAATTCAGTCTTGCTCCTCATGGTTTCTCGTCAGAGATGCACACAAGAGTAGAATACACAATTCACAAAAGTTAGAAGGGTCTGTGCCAAATGTATATCACTGTTAAAGGAAAGTTTGGGGAACAAAAGTAAGCTAAATGAAACAAAATTTCTTTATAGCATTAGAAAGAGTGTTTAAGGTATTCCACAGGATGCTCATTTGAGTTTGTGGAGAACATGGATGGAGATGAGCCCATGGGCCGATAATTACTCTTATATCCTACAGTTTGGTTGTTAAAAAATTATTCGAATGATACTTTTACCTCATTCTTGAAATGTTAATTTTCTATCTATTTCTATTGTCCACCCTTAAATATCACACATTAAGGGAAGAATTAAATTTGGGGAAAAAATCAATTTTGACTATTTAACACTTTTTGTCTAGGAATTAAGTTGTGTGATGTTTAAGCCGTTCCCACTGTATAACTTGATATGCCATAGATAGAAGAGCCAAAGCGACGTCTATGCAACAGAAAATTTGCACTTGATTTGACTGTTTTATGAATTAATTAATTAATTATAAAGTTTAAAACAACAGTTCTTTGACTTTATAATTAATTAATTAATTAATTCAGAAAACAGTCAAGTCAGGTGCATTTTGTTGGCTATCTAGCCAAGGGCTGTCTGACGTCCCAGATTCAATATTCTTTAATACAATTTTTTAATATAGAGGAGAAATAATTAGCCAAACAGTGATAGAGAATGTGGCAAGTAGCTGCCCCACCTGACTATATTCATGTGACCGTAACTTTTTTCTGCAGGGCAACATTTCCCAATAAAATGTTGTTAATTGTCTAGTGTTTGAAAATATCACATTGCTACTCAAATAAGCCCTGAAATACCTTGAAATTGGTTATGATGGTCGCCACATGTTGAGCATCTTCTCTTGTGGGTGTCTCAAATTTAATAGCATATTGTTGAATAGAAAGGCTTTACAACTAGGGATTACTCAAGGCTGAAAAACTGTGGCACTAAAATGCCTACCAATCAAATAACAATAAAGGAAAACCTTTTGCAAATTGCTTGATTATTATAATGCTTGCATGATTCTCATAACGCCCCATAATTTTATTGTGCATGGCAAAGCCATAAAGTCAAGCATGCTATGTTTTCTTATAATGTCACTTTCAACTATTACAATAAATAAAATAAATTATTATTATGTAACTAATAAGACAAGTACTAGCCACTACTTGTACTTGTTATTCTCGTAATTCTCAATTTATATTTTAAAATACTATTACTTTTTTAAAAAGTTATAAGGTAAAATATTTATTTAAATTTTAAATTAATTTATATTTAACAATTTGTTAATCTAATTATTTGAACACTAGCAGATTGTAGAACATTTTTTATTTTATTGCTATTGATTTTCACTATCCATATGAATGTTCATGAATGCTTTTAATAGATTGGAAAACTTAAGAACAATAAAACAAATAAATATACCTTTACACTATGATAGATATAATATAATTTATACTATATTTATATTATATAATATATATAATATAATTTATTATCATTATATTAAATATTATTAATAGGATATTAGAACTAAATTATAGAAATAATTGTGAAAAAAAAGTTAAATATTATTAAAATCTTGAATTATATGTACAATGTAATTTTGAAAATGAAACCCCAAAGGAAAACAATAGCACAGACTATATCGTCCCTACTAGAGAGATGCACGACCCAACATTTAAATTCATTAAAAATCTTCCTTGACATTTGATTTGGTAGTGCAAAAGAATTTAAACTTTCAAAATTAAATATCTTAAGATGTGATAGAAGACATAGAAGACATAGTCAACCCCTTCCACAGTTTAACTTTGATTTTAGATACGCAATTTAAACTTTTTGATATTTTGCAACGTTCTAAGATGGACTGAGTTTAATGAAAAAATCAATATATGTTTTAGTATGTTGTCCCTTGCACTTAAGAAAATTGAAGACAACTCCATCCAACCCTAAGAAAATGATTTTGGCTTTGCCACATAATTACCAAAATTTCAGTTTTCACAATTATGTGAAAATCAAACTAAATCTAAATGATCAGAAATAAATTATTATCATAACATTATGAACTTTTTTGGTCTTTATTTTAGTTGATTGTAAATTCACTATAGGAAAAACAGAGCATGGTTTCTCTTCATATCTATTGAACTTTTTTGGTCTTTATTTTAGTTGATTGTAAATTCACTATAGGAAAAACAGAGCATGGCTTTGGAATTAAATTTTAAAGATCTGTAAAAAGCCAAATGAAAGTAATAGTAGGTGTGTAAAAGCTGAAACCCAAGAAAAATATTTTCAAATACTACAATCAAAATCAAATCAAAGATCATCTGACATAATTTTACTATATAAAATAAATAAGTGGAATAATAGACCCCAAATTGTTTAACGAAAGAGCTCCATTTATTTTGTACATGGCTAATCCAATAATGTCCCTATAAAAATCTGTACTAGAAAGCACTTAAGACTACGAACAAGATGACCACTAGCAAAATCTGCTCATTGTTATCCATCCAAAAAATAATTGGGAAGCTCTCTACTCAATATAAAAGGCAGGCCATGAAAGTGATGAAGGATCCCACGAGATCAGCAGAAATAGGACCACCCAGGCATATTAAGAGAAGAATTAAGTTTGGATAAAAGGTGTTGATTTTGACTATTTAATATTTTTGGTCTAGAAATTAATCTTAGTGTGTGATGTTTAAGCCACTCCCAGGCATAAGGGACAACGCTATAGAGCTATTTTACAGGCGAAGCTGCTGGAACTTGACAAAGCTGGACACTCTGAATGACAAAAGCACAAACAAACATTAAATGCATTTATTACATGTTTATCCCTCTACCATTATTGATTTCTAATTTTTTTATTTTTGAACCCATCATAACCCCAGCAAAAATACTATTGACCAATCACAAAATCGATTTTTTACAAAGAAATTATTTTTTAAATCAAAAGACTCCAAATTTTAGAGATCTAAATTTTCGCCTTCAAAAAAACTTAATTGGCGTGGTCATTGGGGAACATTCATTAGTTCCCTGCCTTATGCAGGGACTAATAAAGAAAAATCCTTTCTTTATGAACGACGACTTGTAAATGCTTTATTTAAATTCTTTGAATTGAAACAAGTTGCCTTACATAGAAACAAGCTGCAAAAAAATGTTAGAAACACGCTGCAAAAAAATGTTCATACAGAACAAAAATTGCAACAGGCCCATCCTTTTGATTGAAGATGATCCATCTGCCCTTATATTTTTGTTTTAACAAATATGAATTTAATTATAATCATTTTATATATATTTCTCCAGAAATTATTTGCCCTTGAGATTTTTAACTCAGGAAATTATCATACAAATATATTATGTCGGCCTCAGCAACATTATACAAAAGCTCTACTAATAATCCTCGTGAAAATAATTTCTCAATTATAAAACATCATATTTCTCTGTAATCAGGAAATCATGTGAATGATGTAGATTTTGCTATCATATCAAAAGTACGTACTGATGGTGGAGAGGGATTTCCAAATGATTAAAGATTTAATCGGAGACTCAATGAATTAGAGATCCACGACTAGGGTGTTGCAGGTCAAAATTATGGTGCATTCTTCGATTCAATGTTTATGAGTATGTTTGTTATTTCATACAATTTATTTTCAAATACCTACATTGCCGCACGGAATAGGGTAAAGAGAATATTTACAGCGAACAGCTGGAGAAAATATTTTCCCTTTATTACTGGGATTTTTCGTACTCAATCAATTGTTGTGGGCTTTGATGTTTGTCCTACAGTTAATGACGACAAGCGAGCACTATTCATGTTCTGTAAATTTTTTGGCTCATATGATAACTAATTTTAAAAAAATTTAAGTTTCCTCATATAACACTAAGTCGAGAATCCGACGGTTTCAGACAATAATGTTTGCCATTTTCATGACAACGATGTTTTTCTGATGGTTTTCCACCTATAATAGTCATTTGGCTAATTACAAATTTTTTTATATGTTCGTAGTATTCTTTTCAATTAGATAAATTGTTCAATTTCATTAACATCAAGAGTATCTTATTATTTGGAAAATTTTGTAAAAGTTGTACAATTATTGTGGCCATTGTGTAAAAATATTGAATCAATTGTACAAACTTTTTTAATGTCTAAGCAAATGAGCAATGACATGAAAGAGCCTAGGTATTATGGAACACTTAACAAAGTCCACTTTTTGATGCTTTGATGGTTCACGAATTCTCTATAGCTATTTAAACAACTAAGCTGAATACAAGAATACCAAAAAAAAAAAATTATTGAAATCTGATGTATAGTTAAATCTCTCCAAGTACACAAACTTAGCTAGAGCAACTACTAGTATGCTTCTCCTATTGTGCTCTCACTAGTTTTTTTGCATTTTCACAGCATTGTGAAGGCATATTATGAAGATTAGACTAGTGACACATCTTCCTCACTTTGTATAAGGTCATTTTCCATGTGACATATTTGTTTCTTCCATCTATTGTTTAATGTTAGTCTATTACAAATTTTAATGAATTTGATATTTCCTATTGTCTCTTTTAATTTTTACTTTGTGAATAATTGAATAGCAAATTGTAAGCATCCTCTCCTCCTTGATTCTGAACCTTAATTGAAAATATAAATCAAATGAAGTAAATTTTTTAATTCATTTCATTTTCTTGACATTTTTCCATTTTTCATCAAATTGAATAGTGAAGGCCTAATAATCATCACCTATTATATTTCCACCCTCTTGTTATATCTATTTGTTCTAAAAATCTACAAATAATCCTTGGTATATCTTGTTGAATTTCTTAATTTGTCTACAAATATATAAATTACCGATTCTACTATTCCATCCTTGGGTGGTACTCCAAATATAATCTCTAGTAAAATCACTCCAAAACTATAGGCATTGCTCTTCTGATTTAGGATTGAGAGACAACGATGTCATTAACTCCTCAACCATATTTTTTCAACCACTAATTCCACCAGTTTAAAATGAGTTTAAAATAAAGGCTATCATGCATTATTTTGATTTCAATGCAATCCATGACTTTTACTGGGTTTAGAGAGTTTAATAATACATTTTTAGAGTCCTCCAAGTTTCCATCATAACATGTAATTATGAAACAACATGTTTGATGGCAATTAGTTAGGAGAACTATTGTTTCATGCAGTTTGGACTGTCATTTCTCCTGTTGAAGTTTTAGTAACTCCAAGATAACTTGTGCTAGGAATTATGAGTGTTTTTTGTTAGAATGCTTTAAATAATACTGATTGAAAGATGTAATGTGATATATTAGTAGTAATACAATAATATTCTTGGCTCCTATATATATGTTTTTTGAAAAGAGAGCATTCTTTATTAATAAAATAAAGTAATTTGATTGGGTTTTGCATATTGTACTATTACTGAAATTCTTTGTTGATTGTTCTATTCAATTTCTTTTATGTTTAAGTTTCTACATCTGGTATCAGAGCATAAGGTTCTTGGAGGTTTCAGCATGGCAATTAGTTTCCAAATTCTAGAGTTTGATGTAGTTGATTACTAATATTGGTTAATCATGATGAAGATTTTTTTATTGTAAAAGATTGTTGGGAAATTGTGATAATCTCCAAGCTAATGAAAGGAGATCAAAGAAGGAAGTTGAGAAGAAGAATGCAATGGCTCTACATCACATTCAGATGACTCTTGAAAAGAACTTGTTTCCTAGAATTGCTAACACCCAGACATCAAAGGAGGTTTGGAAGACTCTAAAAGATGCTTGCCGTCATAATGATCAGATCAAGGTTGTGAAGCTACAAATCTTGAAATGAGAATATGAGAATTTGGAGATAAAGGAAATATAGAATGTTGGAGATGATTTGTGTAAGATTCAATGATGTGGTTCATAAAATGGCCACCTTGGGTGAATGTGATATAGAAGGTATTGAGATATTTAACTCCAAGGCAGAATATTGTAGCAATTATTATGGAAGAAAGAAAATATTTAGCCACCCTAGGGTGCGATGAGTTGGTTGGATCTCTTATGTCACATGAGGATAGATTGAGGGACACTTCTACCAGTATTAATGATAATGATTTTGTTTCCCAATTACAAATCTTAAAGAATGACGGGTCTAGAAGCAGGAATAACAACAATGAAGGATTAGGAATGGGTCAAAATTGGAATTATTGAAGAGGAACCATAGGAAGAGGAGGTGCTCAAGGAGGAAGAGGCAAAGGTAGATTTAGTAAAAGGAACATCCAATGCTATCATTGTAATAAGTATGGACATTTTGAGAAAGAGTATAGATTTAAATCAGGTAATAATAATGGCAAATATGCTCAACTAGATGAGGATCCTTTCCTAGGTAATTTATTTTTGTGTTATGGGAAAGCTGAAAATAATGTGAATGATCTTTGGTATTTCTATTCTAGGTACTCTAATCACATGTCTAGTAAAAGGGAAATATTCTCAAAGCTTGATGATGGTTTCAAATATAATATTACTATTGCTAATAATAATACAGTAGAGGTTACAACCAAAGGAGCCATGGATATTTAGACAAAGGAAGGTATAATTTTTTTGCAAGATATCTATTATACTTCAAAATTGAAGCATAATTTATTAAGTCTTTGGAAGTTATGTGAGAAGAATTTGTCATGCCCAAAATTTACAAGGCAAAATTACAACCGCCAATTTTTTTTTGAAAGATAACTATAGAAATCCATATAAAAATATATGTTTGTTATGGATACTCTAATGAACCATCCAGTGTTCTAGAATAAAACTACTCATGTTTCTTGTGTTGTGGTTAAGTACATTCGAGTGATACATTCATTGATTATTAAGTTGAATGTGATCCTTTAAGTTGATTTATAGCATACAGAAAGTGTGTTGCATAAAAATGTAATAGATAGAATAAACATTAAGCAACTAATGCATACTTCTACATGATTATGAAAACCACAAAATATTGAAGATACACATATAAAATAAAGATAACATGAAGATCAAAGTAGTACTATGCCAACCTCACAAATCACCAAGTGAAGATGATTTCACATTATGGAATGTGGTTGCTCACTATTCTTACAGCATAACAATGAGGTAGATGGTAGATTGTGGAAAAGAGGAGAGGGCTCTCCTTTTATAGGAAATAAGATGAAATGGACAGTTGAGATTGAATGCAAGATGGAGGGCTAAGATCTCTCAGGATTGATGAGGTGGAGGCCAAGTAGACTCCACATGGATTAGGGTTTTTACCATTCAAAGGGGCAATATGCTCACACATGTGTGAGCAACCTTTGATGGTGACATGATCAATGGCATGTGGAAGAGGTGTGAGAAGCATGACTTCTCACACATGTATGAGACAACTTGACTCTCATGCAAGGGGACAAGTGTGCAAGAGGTGTGAGAAGCATGGCTTCTCACACATGTGTGAGACACCTTGACTCTCATGCAAGAGGAAAAGTGTGCAAAAGTCATGGAAGACATGAGGGATGAGGAAAGTGTGAACATCTCTCACACATGTGTGAGGATTCCTCACACATGTGTGAGCAGACATTTAAAATTAAAAGGTAATTGGCAAGATGATTATGAAAAGCAAGCATGATTAAGGAAGTGGGTAGGTTTAGCATGATGGGTTAGGTTAGAGTAGTGAGGTTAGGTGAGGGTTAAAGGTAGGATCCATGTGCTCAAATAGGATTAAATATAATATTTAATTCCAAGTGGAATTAGGAAATGGATTAATTAAGTAAATGAAGTACTTAATTAAAGTGAATGGGTTTAGGATTTAAATAAACCTTAATTTATTTAAATCAAAGAAAGGAAAACATAATTAAATAAATGTAAAATTTATTTAATTAAGTTAGGGGAATTAAATGAATAATAAGTATTTATTTAATTGGTTAGGAAATGAGATTTGGACAATTTTAGGTGTCTACATTTTGCCCCTCTTTGATATAGCATTAGTAATGTTATATCAAAGAAGAATAAAACATAGTGGATGGGAGGATAAGACTAGTAGCATGATGCCCGAGTCATGGAAGGATGAGAAAGGATGACAAGGGTGGAAAGGTATGCCCCCTCGAGAGGACATGCAAGTTAGGAGAACATGGATGTTCTCTCGAAATGGATGAGAGGATGGAAGGGAGTTATGCTACAATGGCATGAACAACCTAAGTTTGATATTGTACTTAACACTATGCACCAAGGTATGAGGAACCAAGATGACAATGTGTCAAGTACATGAAAAGAGGGGTCTAATATAGCCATATGCCTTATGAAACCATTATATGGAAGACCATGATTCCTTGGGACAATAGGATGCAAAGACCATGATAAATGAAAAAATACCAATGCATACAAGTAACAAGCAATCATGCACAAAAAACCAAAAGAAAACCAACATTTTGCCCCTGGTCAAGTTTAAAACCCATTAATGGATTGATTGATGATGATTGATTAAGGATGGCAAAGCTAATGATAAGCATAATGTACATCCAAGGATTGGGAATGATTTATTCCATGATAATGTTTGGATATGGTAAATAGATTATCAACTAATTGGTTCAAAGTGATGAATTGATTAGGATTGATGTACAAGATTACAAGATTAGATTGATTGGATTAGTATTGATTGCACAAGTGATTTTTTTGATTTTTGATTTTATGGTGGATAGATGAAACTGAAATGTAAGTAGAAGAATGAACAGGGATGAGATTGAAAGAATGATATTGATAGGATGAAGAATGATTAGAGTAGAATTGATTTGATGTGAAAGAATTAGAAGAAGGGAAAAATTGGTTGAATTAGAGGATAAATGAATGTGATTGAAGTGAATTGGAAGAATTAGATTGAATGTGATATGAATGAATTGATAGAATGGATAGAATGGATAGAAATGAAGCGACTGAACGAATGTAAGATAGAATGGATTGGGACCAATGACAAGGGAGAGCCAAGGCATGTTAAATGGAGGAGAAGCAACGTAAGTTGGTGGATGACAGGCATGGTGAAAGGATATGAGGGGCCAAATGATATAATAATGGAAAATGTGGAGCCAAGGACCATGTTTCAAAGAAGTCCAAATGCCCCATACTAAGGATAGGAAAATGGAAGAAAGTATGGTGGGAAAGGATGCATGAAAATGGAAAGATAGTGCGAAGGATAGCATATGGAGGAAGTGAAGGCATGTGCTCTGCCAAAGCATGTATGAACATTTTGTTATTGTGCCTCTAGTAGTGATCATGAGCATGGGTATGAAAGGGGAATGAATAAGGGATATTGGAGGGGGGGTATGAAAAAGGGAGAATGACATGGAGGGTATGGAAAAGGGATAATGATATGAAGAGTATGGATGAGATGTGGGATATGAAGTGGATGAGATGGATAGGATAACCAAGATCAAGGACATATGAAAAGGGGGATGGAAATATGGAGCAGTATGGATGGAAAATGGATGAACATGTGAAGGACTATGGGATGCAAGATATGGAGAACATGTCAAGATCAAATATATGGAAGAATTATGGATGTATATAGGACAATGTATGGATAATGCACAAGGGATATGGAAAGTGAGCATATGGATGGATGAAAAGAAAGCGAAATTCAAGATCAAAGATGGAAAAGGATAAGGAATGGAATATGGAAGATGGAAGATACATAAAGCATTATGGTATGGATAGAGCTTGCACCTAGTGTAGAGTGCAAGTGGAAGAGGAGAAGTGAATAGATGCATAAGCGGAATTGGAAGATGGTGGATACATGATAGGAAAATGAAGGGAGGACTCAAGCATCTAGTTTCATGGATGGTATCTCTTGATATATATATATATTTTTTTGTTTTTTTATTTTCAAGGAATTTTTTCTATTTTCTCCTCAATGTTGGTAGGGTAGTGAAAAGAAGGATAAAGTGGAATGGGGATGGGAGGATAATGACCTATGAAAAAGTTTGAATTAAGGGGGTAGATTGGGTGGGAGGAAGATATGGTTGATGGATGCTAGGTTGGAAGACTTGTGGATGGGTGGATGAAGGAGGCAAAAAGATCATCATTGGCACACACCTTGAAGGGTGGTGGAAAGGAGGAAATTGTGGAGGATACGTGTGTTTGGATTGTGGGATATAGGAACCCAAAATGGATGAAGGAGATGATGAATTTAGGATGGTGGATTTGGGTATATAAGGACCTAAAATGGATTTGGAAAGTGGAAGCTTGGATGGATTATGAATGTGAGAAGCCGTTGGATTAGCAGAACTGGATGTCATGTTGAATCTTTCTTTGAGATTCATTGCTACATTAAGTAGCTTTGGAATCCATCTAATTTTTGCATTTTTGATTTTCAGCTTTTGCAGCCTTTTGATTTTTCTTTGGATCATATTTTTCTTTTCTTGGACATGTCATTTAGAGGGGACATGTTGATCCTTTGATTTTTGTGGATATTTGCTTTATGCTCTTTTTCTTGGGCATCCAATTTTCTTCCATTGGCCATGGTATGGGGGCATGAAGATAAATGGGATGGAGAGTATATGGTGAATGTTGGAAAGAAGTCAAGGATGTGTGCCTTTGTTGATCTTTATTAGGACCATGAGGGGATGGAGTGGAAAACATGGATATGGTGGATGGATGTATGTAAGGTCCCAAAATGGAAGGAAGGGATGAAGGGCTTGGCGAGGGAACATAAGGACCTAGAATGGATGGAAATGCGAAAGAAATGGGAATATGGATATAAGGTTCTAAAATGGACTTAGAATATGGAGGATGGGAAGCTTTAGGTTTTGATAGAGGAAGTTTGGAGTTGGAAGGAGTGGAAGGTATACCAACATCTTGAGACATTATTTCTTTAATGGGATGCTTATTAGTTTCAATACAAGATGCAAGTCCATGTATATGGGGTTCATGAGTGGATTGGATAGACATGATAGGATCATGTGGAGGATTAGGATCACGAGGGGAATTATGAGGGATAATAGGATATTGAGATGGGGTGGGATCATGAAAGGCAAATGAAGGGGTGCTTTGAACTTGACTTACAAGAGGATCGTATAGTGGAATGAGTGGATCATGAGATGGAATAGAACCATGAGATGGAGTGATTTGATCTTGACATGGAGCGGTATTAGTGGATGGAGTGGAAGGAGAATCTTCATGAAGTGGAGGATCGAAAGATGCTAACTCTTGAGATGGAGGGGAATTGGTAAGGTGTATGATACATGGAATGCCTTGATCTTGATTAGGAAGGGGATCATGAGATGGAGTAGGAGGGATAAATGGATCTTGAGGGATAGGGGAACGATGGGACGAAAAAATGCTCGGACCTAGAGGAGAAGAGGAATCTATAATGTCATGTTTTGGAGGAAGGTCATGAGATGGAATTGGGGGTATGGCTTTGGATGATTGGCTCACTTCATTTTGTATTTTACACTTAGCCAAGAACGATGAGAAATACCCCTTATGAGGTGGGGAGGATGTGGATTTTGGAGGATTAGGATCGTGTGAAGGTGGAAATATGGGTAGGAGATTGCATGGAGGGTTGGGGTTGGATGGGACATGAGGACTATGGTCTTTGAAACATGTGGGAAGAGGACACATGGCATGGAAGGTGGACTCTTTCTGTTGACTTGCTAAGAGATAATTCTTTAATTGTTCCATTTTTGTGGCAAGGGCATTGGTGTTTGAGGAATGGTGTGGGCTATGGATGGAATTGTATGTAGTTGAAGGATAATGAGGTGGATTCCCCTTGCCAAAGGTAGAAGAATGATGAACATGAGATGGGTTAGAGTTGGATATGAAGTGTTGAGGATGGATTTGATATGCAGGTTGAATAGGAGGTAGAACTTCATATTATCTTTGAAGATTGTCAACCATTTGATTAAGCAAATTCAGATCCATAGATGTTAGAGGAAGAGTGATGAATGATTTGAGGATGGATGGAATATGAACTTAGGACTAGGAGCAAGCTTGAAATTTGCATTGATTCAAATTGGATTTGACTTGATATTGATTGAATTTGATTTTATTTTATTTGGTTGGATATTGATATTGAGATTGATATGTGATAAAAACTCGATGACATTGCAAACGAGTGAATGTGGAATGTGAATGAAAATCCAATGTGTATGACTACGCTCCTATGTCCAAAGTAGAAGATATGATGCAAAGTTGAATTAGAAGAAGACTTGAATGAAATTAGAAAGATTGATGATGGATGAAGATGTAAATGGATCGAATTAAGAATTGATTAGAAATGACCAAATTTGACAAGGAATTGGATTAGAAGGATGATGGCATGAAGGATTGAATTAAGAATGCATTATGAGATTGGCAGAGGAAATTGGATATAGATGATGATGAAGCATGACTAGGATGAAGATTGAATGATTAGGAAGACAAGAAAATGATGTGGATGAATAGAGATGATTAACATTTCAAGAGATGATTGGAATGATGAAGACAAGAGACATATGATGGCGATGAATTTGATGATGTGGAATTGATGTGGACAACTTGACTAAGAGGACTTGAACTAAGACTTTTTTTGTTGTTTTTGAAATTGTTTTTTAATTTTTTTGGATTTTTGAACTTTTACAATTTTTTTGGATTTTTATGTTTTATGATTTTAGATTTTTAGGTTTTAAGATGCTAAATAAAACAAGGAAATATGTACAAGGAAAGTGTTTCAAACACTCAAGAATGTCCAACACACCAAAAAATCTATAAGGTTGCAACTAGGATGTATAAGGATCAACTAGAGGGTGTCCTTGATATATGCAAGGTACGTGAGGCCCAAATCTATAGATGAAAGAAAATAGTGCCACATAGCCGAGGGGAGATGGTAACCCAAATCTCCTCCTTCTCTTCCCAAAGGTATAAAGTTATTTGGGGCTTAGCAAAGAGTGACAATATTTTGCTTCCAAGAGAGGTGTCTTTCAATTCACCTCCCGATATCTATACTTTGCCAGAACACTAGAGTTGAGGTTGTCCCAAGGGGTGATGAAATCCCCAAGAAGGCTTCCTAAAAAAGAAAAATAGGACCACTTATTTCTTGTGCACCCAAGATCACTTAAAGGTGCAAGGGTAGAGAATACGTAAGTGGCCTTGGGGTTCAAAAGACACATATTCTTTTCCAATGAAACTTTATGTTTTGTAATCTACTTTGAAGATACACGTGATTAAAACATACAATGTTCTTTCCAATTTGACAACATCATACAAATTGAGAGTTCACCAACATAAGTAAATCGAGCATCATCAACATAAACGAATTCAATAAGGAAAGATTGTTCATTTTATGCACCAAAATGAAGTGTGTATGGCAATGTTCATTGATCCTTAGACATGCAAGATTATGTGATCATTCATTTCAAAGTAAAAGCATTCAATTAACCATGCATTCAAGATTGAGTTTTAATGTTAATCATGTATTCAAATATGAGTGTTTATGCATACAATTTCATTCCCAAAACAAATTTAAAGAAAAACCTGCAAGCAATATGGTTAGTGAGAAAATATCCCTACAAAACCACAAGTTAGGGCAGTGAAAATGTAGAACAAATGTGAAACAACCCTACAATGAAAGTGTTAGCACAAAGTTTGGAATTTGACAGAAAAAATAGAGATCTAAACAGCATCAAAATCTCATGAAAGTAGCACCATGATGACAGACTCAGAATCAGCTTTCCAACAATAATTCATTTTCCAAAAACAGAGTCCGTATGCTCAAGTTATGAGCAAAAAACCAAAGGCTACTCTTTATGGCCTAGAAGGGCATGTGGACTACTTGTGCAGTGCTGACATCAATGACCTGTGAGGTTAAATTTGATGGTTAGGAGCAAGTCAAGAAATTTTTTAAAAATTTTTTTTGATGTTTTTGAAAAAAAAAAAAAGAAAAAGAAATCTAGTTGGCTAGTAAAAGGATAAAAAAAAGAATTTTTTTTTTTTTTTTTGGAAATAAAGTTTTTAAAAACACACAATAATAATACTAAAAATTTAACCTAAGTATAAAAAGAAAATGAAAATTTGTAATGGGGCTGGAGGTTTTTTTGAGGCTAGCAAAGGAGGAGCGAGGTTCGACGGGCAGAGAGTGGAGCCGCCATGGGTTGAGCAACAAAGGCCGAGCATGGGAGAGGTGGTGTGGTTTTAGTAGTGAGATGGTGGAGATTGCAGTGGCGTTGGGGTTTTAATTGACGTAGGGCGGTGGTGTAAGTTTTTAACAGTCGACGAGCCGAGTGGTGCAAAGGGTAGGACGTTGCTCAGAGTGGTGGATGGTGCAGTGAAGTTGGTGGTTTCAAGGGTGGTGGAGGGAGCTGAGAGATGGTGGTGATTTGGATGGAGGGTTTGAAGTAGAGGCAGAGATGGCAAGCAGGGGCTAGGGTTTTGGCACTCGGCTGAGCAGAGGAGGGGAGTGTCACAAGGGTTTGGGGGTTAGTGGAGTGATAGGAGGAGTTTTGGGGTGTGATGGCAGTGATAGGGAAAAAATAGATGTAGGGAGGGGCTATGACAAGGCTGTTGGAAGTGGCAGGTTTTGGCATATGTGGTGGGTTGTTGCAAGTAGGAGAGCGACAGAGAGGATAGGGATGGTGATGGCAGCACAGAGGGGCGGTGATGGTTGCAAGCTAGAGGAATGTTGGCAAGGAAGAGCTACTCGGTGGTAAGTTGGGGGGAGGTTGAAGTGGCATCGAGGGGGTTTGTTGTAGGTGATGAGGGCCAAGGGGTAGGAGAGTAAGTTGGGTAGAGGCGTTTGGCATTTGTGGCAGGATCAACAGGGGAGCAGCAGCTCACGGGCATTTGTGGTAGTGAGCCGCGAGTTATGTGTTTGGCCACCATGGGAGGAGGGGGCCGCTGCAGCGAAGGTGGAGAGGAGGGTGGTGGGTGATAGTGGAGCATGCCACAAGGGTAGAGTGGCCACAACGGGCGATGCTCGGCGGGGACTGTATTGTAGGGGGTGGTTGCGGCAACAGTTGTGCCGCTCGCGGCTATGAAACCACACAAAAAAATATTTTAATATTTTAAATTTATTTTGTTTTTATTTTTACTTTTTTGATTTTTTTTCTTTTAAATTATTAACCTAAATTATATATACATATAATTATAAAAACAACTTTTATTATATATATTCCCCCCAACTCTTTTTTTTAAAAATATATAAATGTAAATGATTTTAAAAGAAATATGTGTAAACAAAATGAAATCAACTCACCCCGCACACCCCCCACCCCCCCCCTTTTTTTCTTTTTAAAACCTAGTTATTTATTAACAAGGAAGGAGTATATTTTTTTTCCCAATCAGTAAAGAAATATGTTCAATGTGTATATACTCGTAGAACTAGAAAATAAAGCAGTAGGAAATGAAATATAGAGTGTTATATGTCAAAAGACTTCCCTTATGTCTTCCAAATGTGATGATGGGCTTTATGGCTCGATTATATGCTCTTCATAGGATTTGATCTCCAAGTGCTTCTTCAACCTACAAGCTCACAAAATACTCAAAAACACATTAGTTTGTTAGTTCGAACCCATGAAGTGGGTCCCACCAGTGTGCCAAAATGTGTTGCATAAAAATGTAATAAACAAAATAGACATTAACCAACTAATGCATACTCCTACATGATTATGAAAACCTCAAAATATGGAAGATAAAAATGTAAAATAAAGATAACATGAACATCAAAGTAGTACTATGCAAATCTCACAAATCACCAAGTGAAGATGATTTCACATTATGGGATGTGGTTGCTCACTATTCCTGTAGCATAACAATGAGGTAGATGGTAGATCATGGAAAAGAGGAGAGGCCTCTCCTTTTATAGGAAATGAGATGAAATGGATGGTTGAGATTGAATGCAAGATGGAGGGCTAAGATCTCTCAGGATTGATAAGGTGGAGGCCAAGTAGACTCCACATGGATTAGGGTTTTGACCATTCAAAGGGGGCAATATGCTCACACATGTGTGAGAAACCTTTGATGGTTACATGATCAATGGCATGTGGAAGAGGTGTGAGAAGCATGGCTTCTCACACATGTGTGAGACAACTTGACTTTCATGCAAGGGGAGGTGTGAGAAGCATGGAAGACATGAGGGATGAGGAAAGTGTGAACATCTCTCACACATGTGTGAGGATTCCTCACACATGTGAGCACACATTTAGGATTAAAAGGTAATTAGCAAGATGATTATTCAAAGCAAGAATGATTAAGGAAGTGGGTAGGTTTAGCAAGATGGGTTAGGTTAGAGTAGTGAGGTTAGGTGAGGGTTGAAGGTAGGAGCCATGTGCTCAAATAGGATCAAATGTAATATTTAATTCCAAGTTGGATTAGGAAAGAGATTAATTAAGTAAACAAAGTACTTAAATAAAGTGAATGGGTTTAGGATTTAAATAAACCTTAATTTATTTAAATCAAGGAAAGGCAAACATAATTAAATAAATTTAAAATTTATTTAATTAAGGTAGGAGAATTAAATAAATAATAAGTATTTATTTAATTGGTCAGAAAATGGGATTTGGACAATTTTAGGTGTCTACAGAAAGATACTAAACAGCTTCCAAGAAACATTAACATTTCAACCTGATCTTAGGTATCATGGGTCAAATGATAGTCTATAGTTTGGGAATAAATAGTCTTAGTGGATGTAGGAGGGTTCATTTCATTCAGGACTCTAGTCAAAATTTAATAAACATCAATAAGATTTCACAATGCTACATTTTTTATAGTCCAAGTAAAAGAATACAACTAGATGATTTTATGAGATAATTTTTTTGAAATTTTATATCCTAACTTGAAAACCCATGTTGTGTGATATACCAAATCTTCATAAAAAATAAGCCCATCAACTTGAAATTAGGGATTGTGAAGATATGCTCATCTATTCTAATATTTTTGGATTATCATGCCATATATCTCTTTTCATTTGCGTAGTATTCTTAATTCATTACTATACCATTTCCATCCATAATAAATAGGCGATTATTTTTTTTGTTTTTTTTTCTTTAATTGCCTTTAAGGGACCCTTACATTTAATCTTTTAAATAAAAATCTAACCTTACTAACCTAACCATGCACTAAAAGTTTGAATTCATAACTATTTACTTTATTTATTTACTATTATTATTATTATTATTTTACTTCTACTAGGACCTATACATATATCTAAAAATAAAACACTAATCTTACTAACCTAGTCACATAGTAAAATTTTGATTATTGAAAACATAAGCTAACTATATTATTCCTAAACACTATTACCGTCCACTAACAATTTTATATCAATTAAAATTTAACTTAAATAAACTTAGAAATGAATGTTTACTAGGCTACCCCAAAACTATTTACTGTACCCTACTAACCAACTATCGTCTACCAACACTTACACTAACTTATTACTAACTATCTTTTATTAATAATACTTTCTAACTATCTTAAGTTAATGAAATATTCTAACTACATTTTATTATTATAACATTCCCCCCCCCCCCCCCCACCTACTCCTATACTACACTAACTCCCAATTTGAAGCCATACACTTAAAAAACCATTTCCAACACCAGCAAATTTTCTGTACAAGAAAACCCATGTGACCACCAATTTCCTTCCCAACTTCCATGGCATGATGTGACATGGGTCTCTTCCTATGTGCCTAGGATTTTGTGGATGACAACCTTTGTAGGCTTTGACAAGGGTGGCAACTTGCACATAAAGGACAATGCCTAAGTAAGCACCCAAGCTTAAACCCCTTTTATATTCTCCCTTGGGGATGGCACCTTAAAACTTGGGACTGGTTTACATGGGGGAAAGGTAACGTATTAAAAATGAATAAATAAATGCCTTGCTTCTCCTTTTCATAAGTGTGGATTAGTCCTAGTGTTGGGAATTATATTTTTATTATTATTTTGTTTTTCTTTGGGAGTCATGAGATATTAATGCACTAGCCCAATTTATTCAAGTAGATAATGTTGAACTATTATTTTTTTAACTATTATTATTTTGTTGACTTATCTAGGGAGAGATGCTAAGTATATTCTATTTTATTATTATATTAGTCTATAGTAGGCAGGGATTTAATTCCTCATTAATCCACGTATAGCATACTTACTCATATAGATTTTAGACTATGTATTACATTGGAGATAATTTCTTCTTTCACTACTATGGAATTTAGAGAGTTTCATAGGTGATAGGTTGGTGTTATTCTAGACTAGTGATGTATTGGTATTATATGACTCAAGTTTAACACTCAAATGCACAAGACCAAAGTTAAATGTTCCTTAAGGGATGAATTAAACTCATATATTGAATGTCATCTCATAGAAAAAAAAGATGAATCATTTTCCAAGCATACATATGGACAAGTACAATACTAGAACTTTCATCCTCATTATATTAATCACATAATATGAAACTTTACAATAATCTCACTAATCTTACTTTAAACAAATATTTCATTGATTCTCTCACACATGAAAATTCCACAAGCTTTACTATGGATTGATTTCATGAATCTACTTATGTACAAGAGCTATCTATAGCATGAATTCTAGGATGATGTACATTTCTTTACATGAAATATTCTTTTCCTTCTTACACAAAAATGAATATATTACATTCTTCCTTCCACAATGAAGACTATATGCATAACATAGATCACATTTTACATATTCACAATGGTATACCCTGGGATTTAATTTCCCCTCACATTCTAGAGAACATAAAAGTGGGGATTTTTCCATCATAACCCATAACAAAATGAGATGAAAAGGATGAACTCTTCAACACCTGGTTCCTCAACAATGTCAAGGGAAAAAGCCCTAACTCCTTCATTGGTCCATTTTCATAAACCTACACAAACAACACAAAACTAGGAAGCATGGAGGCTCACCTCCCATCCTAGGCCTCCAAAGAGGCCACCCACCGAGTTGGGGAAACAAAGCCCAAATGGAATGCACAAAAACATTTGCTAATGCATACAACCATACAACACAACACATAACAATCCCTCCCATGGCTTGTACATTGGTTCACTATTGGAAACATGAATACATTGGGTGAAGGTGGGATCTTCAAAGAGGAGATAACCATGTCAATACAAATCAAATACATTAAATTTCACCATGCCTCTACAAGGCTTGCACCATACATGCTTCTCTTCACAATTTCAACTTATCACCCCCTGATCATAATATCAAGATAGTGGCTTCAATGGAGTCCATACTCTGTGAAATTCCCCCCTTCTCTCTAAGAGAAGAGGCTCTCAACTACATTGTTGAGCCCAACTAACCCCTACATACAAGGCTTCTCTTCCCTCCCAAGGGTGAGTGAAGCCTTCACACCCATCAATAATTCAATATCCCACACCACAACAAAGAAATCAAGAAGAAAAACCAAAAAAATACACATAACACAAATTTCAATCACACCATCACAACAAAATACATGGATTCACAACAACAATACATGCTTTTAACATCATTATGAAAATCCAAAAGATGGTCATGGCCTAAGCACCAACCTTGGTCCAAGCTAAAGACAATGATAGTTGATGAAGAGCTCCCTTCTCCTTAGCCTCCTTTTCAAAACCCTAACTATCTAGAGAGTAGATGAGCACTCCATTAGTTTTTCGAAGTCTCTCTAAAAGGCTCTCCCACTATCTATTTTTGACAAAACAATCAAGCCACTGTCTCTTACAACCTTGTACTCCCAAGTATGTTATTTTTGAATTAGTGGAATCATGGGGTAAAAACTCATAGGACAACTCAATTTTCGAATTGGTGGAAGAATACATTGGTTAAGGGGCCCCCTAGGCTAGCTAAGCATTAACATGGTCAAATTTAGGTCCCTAACATGTTATACTAACATATGGGTGACTTATTTTCAAAAAAAGGGACACTTTGGGACCACATAATGACCCTTTAAAATCCTTGTCAAGTCTAAATTCGAATTTCCCTTTGATGGTGACTCGTCCTATCCATTATAAAGTGGATTTATTTAATATTTAGAAAGGTAAATAGGTTTAAATGTTAAATGCTACCATGACCAAAACCCTAGGTGATATGTCATTAACACACAAAAACGACAAGTGTCAAGTGATACATTAAAGCACATTACACATCATCATGACACATCCCTAATGCATTCTTGAGATTAAATTTGTCACACACATGCAAGCTTACATTTATGAAATAAAATATATCACAAGGCTTTTGAATCTTCCAAAGATTTTCCTTGCCTAAACCATGTTTCACATGAGTTTGGACTTTGTTTCCCTAATAAATTTCCATGGTTCCACTTCCTCCACACTAAACTTGAGCATCAGTAGTTCAAAGAGAAGTCATGTAAAATATATATCATAAATGCATACAAATTCCAATGTTGTGTAATCCACATTAACATAATTCAATTAAATTTCCTTTCTTAATCATTTCAAATAAAGAATTAAAAACATTAAAATATCAAAATTTGTATACCACATTTAATCTTCAGTCAACATAATTGAATTAACATTTTGAATCACATCATAATCCATTTTCTATCCTAACATGTGTAAAGTTGCATCTATATTTTTTAGATCATCCCATAAAAAAATTTGGTTCTTAATACATATCATAGATGGAAATCATTAATATAAATACCAAAATTAATAGATAATACAAGCCACTATCCATCTAAGTCTCAAATATATGTCAAAATATCCAAATTTTGAGTATCAAAATGCAAGTAAAATATCTATGCTATGACAAATTAGGTTGAGGCCTCACAAAATTATAGACTAGTATTTGAGAATATGAAATGCAATATCTATGATAGGAATTAGGGAAATAAAGTGATTACAGATGTTCCTGTGACAAAGAATAAGATATTTTCCTTGAAGTTTTGTGAAACTGACAATCATCTTCTCAATATGGCTTATGAGGATAAAAGTTGGTTGTGGCATCTTAGGTATAACCATTTGAATTTCAATAGTTTGAAGATCCTAAAATAAAATGCATTAGTTCTAGGATTGCCTAAGATTGAAGAGCATAAACAAATTTTTGAAGGACGTGCAAAATGGAAGCTTGCAAGTGAATCATTTCCAAAAGGCAATACATAGAAAGCCAATCAGTCACTTCAACTTATTCATTCAGATATTTGTGGTCTTATGCAAACATTTTTTTTGGGTAAGTCATCATATCTCATTACTTTTATTGATGATTACTCATGCATGTGTTGGGTGTATTGTTTGAAGACTAAGGATGAAGCCCTTGATGCATTCAAGATGTTTAAAGCTCATGGAGAGAATGAAAAAGAGAGCACAACTAGATTTTTAAGAACAAATCATGGAGGAGAGTATTTCTCTAGATATTTTTAGAATTTTGGTGAGATGAATGGGATCAAGAGACAACGCACAACTTCCTACACATCTCAACAAAATGGAGTGGCTAAAAGGAAGAACCACACTGTGGTAGAAATGGCAAGGAGTGTGTTACAAAACAAGGGCTTGAGAAAATCCTATTGGGTAGATATAGTTACTACATCAATCTATATTCTCAATAGGAGTCCTACAAGTGCTTTGGACAAGATGACTAGACATATGAAGTGTGGTATGAGAAAAATCCTAATATAAATCATTTTAATGTTTTTTGTTGTTTAGCTTATGTTCAAGTACTTGACCAAAATAGAAAAAAGTTAGATGCTAAAAGTGAGTCATGCATTTTGTGGATCATAGCAAGGAAGGAAAAGTTTACCAATTATTCAATCCTATTACTAATAAGATTTTTATTTAAAGAGATGTGATTTTTGATGAAGGGGGAGTTTATGGTCATCAAAAATGCCATGTTGAAAACCCTAAATCTATTTTGGATGATGATATTATTGCTAATAATGATAATGAGAAGCCAACTAATCAAATAATGGATCTATTTCAAGATCTCTAAGCCCACCAAGCAGCCCCTCATTAATTTCAAGTGCAAGTACATTCTCAAGTCCAAGTCCTACAATAAAGGTAAAAAGCTTAAGTGATACTTGTTATAGAGGTGTCAAAATCAAGCACATGAAGAAGATCCAATAGGTGAGACAATAAACTTTCCATTACTTACTAAAGTTGATTTTAAACCATCATGTTTTAAAGATGAATGCACTAATGAAGTTTGGATGCAAGCAATGGATGAAGAGATGGATTGACATGGGAGCTTGTAGAGCTTGCACATGAGAAGAAAAAGATTGGCATAAAATAAGTCTACAAGATCATGTATAAAAGTGATGGGAGTGTTGAAAGTTACAAGGCAACATTGGTTGCTAAAGGTTTCACTCAAAGGTATGACATTGATTATGAAGAAAATTTTTTACTAGTAGAAAAACAAGAAATTATTAAAATGATAATCTCTCTTGTAGCTGAAAATAAATGGAGTATTCATCACATCGATGTGAAAAGTGCCTTCTCGAATGAGTACTTAGAAGAGGTGGTATATGTGGGAAAAACACAAGGTTTTGATGTTCAAGGAAAATAAGATAGTTTCTACAAGCTGAAGAAGGATTTATATGACCTCAAGAAAGCACCATGTGCATGGTATGCAAGGATTGAAAGATATTTTAAGGGAAATGACCTCCAAAGAAGTAAGAGTGAACCTACCCTTTACTAAAAACAAGAAGGTAATGATATTCTCATTGTGAGTTTGCATGTTGATGATCTATTATATATGGGTAGTTGTTCTAAGATGAAAGATGAATTCAAAGTTTCTATGATGAATGAATTTATGATGAAAGATTTACGTATCATGAAGTATTTTATTGGCATAGATGTTTATCAAGGTGAAGATGAAATTTTTATTTTCAAACAAATTATATAAAGGAGATGTTGAAGATATTTGATATGGATGATTGTAAACCTATTTCTACTCCAATTTCTCATGGAGTTATATTGTGTAGATATATGGTACTGAAATTTTTTATGATACATCATACAGAAGCATTATTGAGAGTTTGATGTTTTTGATTCACACAAGGCTTTATTTTGTGTATTTAGTTTCATTGGTTTCAAGGTTATGTCAAATCCATTAGAGAAACATATGAAGGTAGCCTAGAGGATAAATTGAGGTATGTGAAAGGAACCATAGATTTTGGTATTCATTATCACTGCTCTAACGAATGCAATCTTGTTGGTTTTTGTGATTTAGATTGTGGAGGTAGTTTGGATGATCAAAAATTCACATCCAACAATTATTTTGCTTTGGTTGCTATTTTAATCACATGGAGTTCAATAAAGAAAAGTATGGTTTCCCTCTCTTCTATAGAAGAGGAGTATGTTGGACTAGCTTTAGTCAACACATAAGCTTTATAGCTTAGAAAGCTTCTTAACAAAATTAATGAAATATAGGTTTAACCTATTTTACTTTTTTGCAACAACATTATGACCATTAAATTGGCCAAGAATATGATTTATCATAGGAGGACAAATAAATTTATTTAAAAAAATACATCATCAGATATTCAATATAGAAGAAAGTTGTTGAATTGAAGTATATCAACACAAAGGAGAAAATAACATATATCTTCACAAAAATGGTTTCAAAAGATTAGTTTTTAGAACTTCAACCAGATATGATTGTTAGTCCTCTCAATATCAAGGGAAAGTTTGAGATATAATGATGTCGTTAACTCCTCGATCATTTTTTTCCAACCACTAGTTTATAACTAGTTTAAAATAAAGGCTATCATGCATAGTTTTAATTTCATGTTAATGCACGATTTTTGTTGGGTTTGTATAGTTTAATAAAATAATTTTAGAGTCATCCATGTGTCATCATAATGTGTGATTATGCAACAACATATTTGATTCCAATTAATTAGGAGAACTATCATTTCTTCCTTTTAAGTTTTAGTAATTCCGAGATAGCTTATGCTAGGAATTATAAGACAACTTTTTTTTAGAATGGTTTAAATAATATTGATTGAGAGATGTAATGTGATATATCTATAGAAATACAATAATATGTTGGAATTCTTTAGAGAAATTGAGAGGGGGTGTGAATCAATTATCCAAGTTCTAGATGTATAAATAAAACTTTTCAATGCCTAGTAGACCCATATCCATAAAACCTTGTCATGCATACATCCATTAGATTAGACAATATTTAAACTGTGTAAGTTATTGTCCTAGCTCAAAACAACATTCCAGAAATGTAAACATGAAACATAAAACATTCAATAACACATTTGACATAAGGATTTTATGTGGAAACCCAATTTGGGAAAAAGCACCAGTAACATGCTACTAATTCTCACTCTTCTAAATTGATGCCCTTTGAAAGGACAAACCTATTAAAGGTTACAATACACACTATTAAATGTGACATGGTTAAAGGATTTCATTCACCTTGTTAGGGGTGAGCCTTGTTGGAGGACTTTAGACCATTCCATTAGAATGTTACCCAATTAAAAGATTTAAAAATGACTTTTAGGTCAACCTTAATCCAAAGGATTTACCCTAGACTGGTATAATGATTAGAAAGTAACAATAAACCTTGATTTGATAAAAAAATTACAACTCACTTGCAGATTACAAATCTCTATTTCAGTCCTCCATTTTTCTTGGCATAACCACACTTTAGCTTTGATAGCTTGTTCAACCTTCAAGAATTCATACACTTAAACCTTCTTGCTTTGTATGCTAATTGTAGTAACTTTTATTCAGCCACTGAATGAAGTAATACCCTAGACTCCTTATCTTCCTAAGGTTCTCGTACATGATAATCTTTTCCTCTGACCAACCATCTCCACAAATAGAGAATTAAGATCTTTTTTTGCTTAAACACAATCATCCATTTTAGGGTTAGGTAGGATAAAATGAATCTACCCATGTTTCCATTTGGTTCCTCTAGAAACTTCTTCTTCAATCCTTCAATTTTCCTCAAAATGGTTCCACCAGCTCATCATAGTTATCTTCCACATGCATCACATGATTCAAGAAAACAAAATAGTCTGCTCAGATTCATGAAATCTTTTACTTAACATATTTACTGGCACTTGACATCAATATGCTATCACCCAACTTCTATATTGTTCAGTCACTTGCCAAATACTAGTTCACTGGGTGACACTAAATTTTACTAATGCTTGACATCAACTAAACTTTACTCATCATATATTGATAATCACTTAGCTTGCACTATTTTTCATCTTTTCTTGCCACCTCTTATTTTTCACTTGGATTTCATTGATTTCTACTTGGCTTGCACTAACTGCTTGATAAGGGTTGACAAACACTTTAATACTTGATCTTCTTCAGATAGTCTTAACTTGAGTAATTTTTTATTTTAGACTTTAAGTAGATAAAAAATACACTATAGTATCAATGTATTACTTGGTCTTAGTGCTTCTTTTACATACCAAATAACTCAACCTTTCTTTAGGTGCTATTGTTATCTCCTCTTTTCAAATCCTCTTCATGAATCAACTAAATCATAGCTTTCAGACCAAAAAGAAATTGTCTCACTAGCAGGTAGTAGTTTTGACGATTGGAAAAATAATGAGTGTTCCATTATAGGTTGTTAACTTTAAAATAATCTTATATCAACAATCTCCCTATTTAGCATTGATGGAAAACTAGTACCAACAACAATACGAAAAAGAAAACAAATCTTTGAAATTTCTCCCTCTATCAGTGTAGTATATGTCCTTCGTCTATGTAGGGTAATGTGAGCTCTTTCAGGTTCCTTTATTGTTTCTTTTCCCTCTTGTAGAATATCACTCCCTGTTTCTAATATTTAGGTATATATCTCTTTCTTCTTTGTACTTATATCCCCCTCAGTACTTTCTCCCTCTTACTAGGTAGATGCATATTTCTTTTCTATCATATATGCTTAGGTACACTATCTCCCTCTAGTAAACATTAGTTACACTATCTTCCTCTTTGACAATAATACTAAAGAATTTTCATCTCTATATGTAGATATAATCAATTCCAGATTCTTCCTCTGTCACCTTTAATGTGACTATAAATATTCTAATTCAGCTCCATCATTACTTTAGGTAGCTCCTAAAGTAATATCCACTGCATCAAGTTGTAAGATACACCATTCAACTTAGTTGATACAAGGCACTACTCATACTTCTTACATAGCTTTGGATAGGGGTATCACCCCTAGTTTACCTCTAAGATAGTCATGAGCATCCTTCAGTAAAACTTTTTTGAAGATATTAGCTATCTTCTCTTTTGCATTCACATATTCCATCCTTAGTTCTTTGTCTTGAACTAACTAACTAAAGTAATGATACTTAATTGCAATGTGCTTAGTCTTTGTGTGCATCATAGGGTTCTTTGATATATTTAGAGCATTTGTATTATCACAATAAAGTACCATAGGTAATAATGATTTCCTCCTTCATACATTTGAGTAGTTGTTTGATCTATACAATGTTTATACAATTTACTACAATAGCCACATATTTAGCTTAGACTTGGTAGATTGAGATATGCAATTTGGTTTCTTGCTAGTCTAGGTGACCAATCTATTTCCTAAGAAAAATGCTCCTCTACTTGTACTTTTTTGGTCATCAATATTTCTAGCCCAATCAACATCTGTGTAGGTTCTCAACTCAAAATTTTCATTTTTCTTATAGTATAGACCATAGTCTTCTATTCCTTTTAGATATCTCATAATTCTCTTAACATACATCAACTGATTCTCCTTAGGATCAACATAGAATCTTGCAACAATCCCAATAGATAATGCAATGCTAGGTCTTCCATGTAGTACATATTGTAATTTTCTAGTCATAGATCTGTACAATGTTTGATTCTCATCACCTGAATCATCATTCTTTGACACCTTGTGTCTCATCACCATAGGTGTGCTAAGTAGTTTTGCATCTTCCAATCCAAAAGTTTTCAGTATTTCCTTCACATACTTAGATTGAGTGATGTATATACCATGTGTCATTTGATATACTTGCAAACCAATAGAGAACTTGATCTGCCCAAACACAAACATCTCAAATTCTTTCTTCATTTCATTTGTAAATGCCTTACATAATGTATCTTGATCTCGAAATATAATATCAGCTACAATAACTTCAGCTAGAAAAATACCTTTACCTCCTTTTGTTTTCAAATACATATTATTTTTATCACTAGTCCTCTTAAAACCAATTGTCACAAGATACTTGTGAAGCCTTTCATACCATGCTTTTTGGGCTTGCTTTAAACCATATAAAGCTTTGTGTAGTCTAAATACCATGTTCTTATTATTAACATCAAAATATTCTTTTGGTTGTTCTATATAGACCTCTTCGTCTAATATGTCATTAAAAAATGTTGACTTCACACCAATTTGATAAACTTTGAAACCTTTTTATCCAGAGTAAGCAAGCAGAGTTCTTACTCCTTCCAATCTTGCAATAGGGATAAATATTTCTCCATAGTCTATTCTTTCTTCTTGTGCATACCCTTTGCAAGCTAATCTTTCCTTATTCCTTGTGACTTCACCATTATCATCTAACTTGTTTCTATACACTCACAAGTAGGGTGAGCCCGCAATAATGGGTTTCACTTTTTGACCAATTTTGACGCTAAAATTAGTATTTTTGAAACAAACCCCACATTCGAGTGACTATATTTCTAAAAGTATTAAGAATTTGAAGATGACATAAATTAGTAATTTTTAGTACTTTTTTCCTACTTTGTAAACATATTTCAAAATAAAAAATAAAAAATTATTTAAGTAAAAAATTTCTTCTCCCTAAAAAGTGGTGCACATGAAAAATCAATATTTTTAAAGAGTGATAGTCATTTTGACAAGCATAACTTTTTTCCTACAAATGATAATGAGGAAATTCTTTTGATGTTGGATTTTTAACATCTATATCTAGAGGATAAATTTGGTTTGATTCAAGTTGGTTGCACATTGTATAGTTTATGAAGTTTTAAATGAACATCAATTGTAATTGAGATATACATTCATTTTTGACAAGCATAACTTCAACTCAATATATCATAAATCAATTTTTCTTTTTTCAATAGAAAACTAACTTAGTAATCCATTTCCTAGAGATTTTTCAAAAAAAAATGACCTGATTTACAAATTTTCCCAAAGTGTTGAAGTCAGTCGATGTTCAATTGTTAATTAACCTATAGTGAGTTAAAGTCATATTTGAAAGTCTTAATGAATATAATACCTATTGAAATTATAGTGATTGGAAAGCTTGCTTTGAGCAAAACAATTTGACATTCTTAGATTTATAGTATGAGGTCATTTGATCCTAGTGTCAAGGGTCAAAAGGTCATTCTTTTTTTTTCTGAAAAAGAACAAAGTTTATTTTAAAAATATGTTCATGCAAACACTCTGTTCGCATGAACATATACTCTATGTTCATGCAAACAAAAATTCACTTGACATGCTTGTCAAAAAGGATATCAATTGCAAGGCAAAAAAAAAGATTTTAGACATTCATGTGAACCCTATAGTTCAAGAAAACCCATAAATTATGTTTGCATGAATATATACTAAAATAGGGTTTACACGAACATAATTATGAGTTCGTACAAACCCTAGGGTTAGCATGAACCCTTGAAATTTAAATTTTTTTTTAGCATTTTTGAATTTTTTCATGCCACAAAAGTGGCACCCACAATTGTGGGCTTATTCACTTAGTTCCAATTATATTTTTGTCCTCTAGTCTGGGAACTATAGTCCAAGTCTTGTTCTTCTCAATATGTTCAATCTCTTCTTTCATGGTTTTACTCTAGTCCTCATTTTCTAAGGCATCTATCACTGTGTTAGGCTCATTCATGCTTAGAAAACATATATCATTTCTCAATTTGTTTCTTGTCATTGGTCTAACATCTTTATTTGTAATAATTTTTTTAGTAGGTTGATGTCTTTTAAAATACTTTACAATCTTGGTTCTACTCTTCTTTCCTCATTAGGTCTGTCAAATTTTGTATCACTATGTACTTCTCTGTGATGTAATTCAAAATCTCTTTCATGTGCACTAATATTAGAATCAAAATGTTCCTAAGCTTCTATCTATAACTCAGGTCTTGATTGTAGCTTGGTTCTTGAATGTAACTCAGTATTCATTGTATGTGACTTGACAGTCACTAAAACTTGTTGTTGATTTGTAACTTGGTTTACAAAATCTTTATCTATAGGCATACCTTCATAAAAGTATACAAAAGATTTGTACTCCTTAGGTTCCTCCATAGGTTCATCTTCATGTACCTTTGTATATTCATCAAACTTCACATTTGTACTTTCCACAAATTTATTAGTGCTACTATTTAAACACTCATAAGCTTTACTTCTTGTGGAATAGCCAAGGAATACACCTTCTTCAATTTTACCATCTAATTTACCATTCTTGAAATTCTTAAGAATGTAGCATTTGCGTCCAAATCTCTTAAAATATTTTAGATTAGGTGAGTATCCTTACCATAATTCAAACGGTGTTGAATGAGTAACTTTCTTGACTTGCACATGGTTCAAGGTATAAATAGTTGTACTTATAGCCTCTCTCTGGTATTTCAAAGAAACATTCCTCTACATAATGAGTGTCCTAGCATAGTCCATTATAGATCTATTCCTCCTTGCAACAATTCCATTTTGTGGAAGGGTCCTAGGTGCAGATGTCTATCTTTTTATTCCTCTATCATTACAAAGCATCTCAAACTCATTTGATGTAAATGCTTCACCTTTGTTAGATCTTAGACATTTCAAGCTTTTTCCTGTCCCCTTTTAAACTCTAGCTAAGTACTGCTTAAACATTTGGAAAGCATCAAATTTCTATTTTAGAAACATAACTATCATCATCCTATAATAATCATCAACAAATAGGATAATATACTTGTCACCTTTGTAGCTTTTCATGTCAATTGGTCTGCACAAGTTAGTATGAACAATCTCAAGAATTTCTTTTGAGGTGTGAGTCTTACTCTTAATACTAGATTTTGTTATTTTACCTAGCTAACATTGTTTTCATATCATATTGTTAAGTTTCTTTAGTTTAGGAAAATCTCTAACTTTTTTTATGTTACTGATACTTACTAAGTTATCAAATTTAACATGACATAACCTCTTGTTCCATAACCACACATCATCAAATTCTACAACAAGACAAGTAGCATTATTCATATCAAGATAAAATAGATTACCTCTAGTCTGATCACCTTTCCCAATTAGTTTCACATTAGTGCCATAGATCTTTTCTATCTTGTTCTCAAACTCAAATTTTCAAACTGAGCTATTCAGTTGTGACACACTCAAAAAATTATAGTTAAGTCCTTCAACATAATAAGCATTGTCACACATGATCTTTTTGCTGAGTTTAATAGATCACTTACCTTTTATCAAATAGGGTGTATCATTACCAAACCTTACACTATTTCCATCATAAAAATTTAGGATAATTAACTTACTTTTATCTCCAGTCATGTGATGTGAACACCCACTATCAACGATCCATCTATTACTCTTATTCACTAAGACACAGTGTAGTTATCTCATTTTCATCAAAATTATCCCTCATTGCAACATATGCAACTTCATCATCATGGTTGTTAGATCAATCTTTGCTATCCTCTTCTGCAATATAGCAAGATATCTTGCCTTTGCCTTTGTAATCTTTGTTGTCCTCATCTCTTTTACTTCTATGTTTGTCTCCACTTATATTGTTCTTCTTCTCTAGACATCTAGCAGAAATATGACCAACCTCATTGCAATTAAAACACATTATAGGTAACTTACCTTTGAATTCTCCTTTGCCTTTGTGAAATCTCCTTGCTAGCAGTGCTTCAAGCTATTCTAGATCCTCCTCATCTGTATCACTATCACTAGAAATATATTTTACCTTTTTCTTCTTCTCTTTAGGTTCATTTAATGATAGTTTTTCTTTGAAATTAGATTTAGCATTCTCATATTTGAAGTTATCATAATTAGAGTGTTCAAAGGCAGTGAGCCCACCTGTCAAACCTTCAAGAGATAGATTAGAACCCCATATACATTTTAATTCTTGTATGGCAGAAAATCTAATAACATAGATGGGTAATAGTGATCCCAATACTTTTCTTAATATAGTCTCATCATCAGTTTTACTATTATCTCCTCTTATAGAATTAACAACATCTTTTATTCTAGAGCAACATTGAGAAATGTTCTCACTTTCTTGAATCCTCATATCATCGAACTTCCCTCTAAGACTTTTAGATTTGGCTCTCAAAATATTTGTGTCTCCTCCATAAATAGTGAGAAGAGAATCTCACATCTTCTTGGCACTATCACAGCCCTTGATGTCATCAAATTGAGAATAACTTAGGGCAGAGGAAATTTCCAACATTTCTTGATTATGTTCTTTCTTCCTTTTCAAATCATCAACAGTTAGGGCTCTAGTAGGGATGACATGCTCAATGGTGATAGTAGATTTTTCATGGTCTCCAAGACCTCCCAAGTGTAGCTTCATCATATTCTCTATGCAGTGAGGTTCTCCTTATTCACCATGGGTACATCTCTTTTATACATCTTGATCTTTTGCTTTTAGTACCTTCAAGCTAGCCCTCTTAAGCACTATGGAACTCTGATATCAAGTGTTAGAATTCCTTAGAATAACTAAGAGGAGGGGTGAATTAGTTATCCAAGGTCCAGATGTATAAATAAAAAATTTCAATGCTTAGTAGACCCATATCCATAAAACCTTGTCATGCATGCATCCATTAGATCATATAATACTTAAACTTTGTAGATTTCTATCCTAGAACAAAACAACTTTGCAAAAATGTAAACATGAAACATAATAGATTCAATAACACATTTGACATAAGGATTTTAAGTAGAAACCCAATTTGGGAAAAACCACCAATAGCATGCTACTAATTCTCACTCTTTTGAATTGATGCCCCGTGAAAGGCCAACCTTGTTAAAGGTATATACTACACACTATTAAATATGACTTGGTTAATGGATTTCATTCACCCTATTAGGAGTGAGCCCTATTAGAGGACATTAGACCATTCCATTAGAATGTCACCTGGTTAAAGGATTTACTAATGATTATTATTTCAGCCTTAATACCCTAGACTGATACAATGATTAGAAAGTAACAATAAGGGTTAATTTGATAGAAAATTACAACTCATGTGTAGATTATAGATCTTTGTTTGAGTCCTCCATTCTACTTGGCATTCACACACTTAAGCTCTGATAGCTTGTTCACCCTTCAAACATTCGTACACTTAAGCCCTATTACTTTGTATGCCAACTATATTCACTTATGTTTGGTTATTGAATGAAGCAATACCCTAGACTCCTTTTCTTTCTTAGGTTCTCACATATGAAAACCTTTGGTTCTGACCAACTATCTCTATAGATAGATAATTAAGATAGTTTTTCACTTAACCACAATCATCCATTTTAGGGTTACATAGGATACAATGAATCTACCCACTTTTCCATTTTGTCCCTCTAGAAACTTCTTCTTCAATCCTCCTTGAATTTTCCTCAAAATGGTTTACCTTGATTTTTATAACACCAACTCATCATAGTTATATTCCACACACTTCACACAATTTAAGAAAACAAAATAGTTGGCTCAAATTTATGAAATATTTAGTTTAACATATTTACCGGTACTTGACATCAATACCTTGTCACTCAGGTTCTATACTGTTTAGTCACTTGACCAACACTAGTTTACTAGGAAAACACTAAAGTTTACTAATGCTTGTCATCAACTAAACTTTACTTAGCATATACTAACAATCACTCAGCTTGCACTATTTTTCATCTTTTCTCGACACCTCTTATTTTTCACTTAGCTTCCATTGATTTTTGTTCAGCTTGCACTGACTACTTGGAAAGGTTCAATAAATGCTTTTCATAATTGATTTTCTTCCACTCTTAACATGAGTAATGTTTCATTTTAGACTTTAAGTAGGTAAACTATACACTATAGTATCAATGTCTTACTTAGTCATAGTGCTTCTTTTACATACCAAATAACTCAAGGTTTCTCTAGGTGCCATTGTTATCTCTTCTTTTCAAATCCTCTTCATCAATCACCTAAATGATAGCTTTTAGAACAAGAAGCAATTGTCTCATCGATAGGTAGTAGGTTTGACACAATTGACAAAATAATGATTGTTCCATTATCACTTCAAAACAATCTTATGTCAACATAATATTCTTGACTCTAGAATTAAAAAATATGTTTCTTATCCTTGCTGAAAATAGAGCATCCTCTGTCAACAAAAATAGAATACTTTGATTGGGTTGAGCATGTTATTTTTGTTACTAAAATTCTTGTTTGATCGTTGTTGCTTGATTTCTTTGTTGTTAAAGTTTCTATAGGGATAATGTTGCAAAGTATCCACAATAACATCCACATTGTAATATATTAGTTATTTGTTCCCTATATTTATAATTAAATGAAAAACACATTCATTTAAAATACTTAAACTAAGCATATAGTTTAAGAAAAAAGAAATATAACACGGTGTTAAGTGAAATACTCATGATCAAGATAACTACACTTTATATCTCTGTGTATGATTGGAGGATAGAAACTTTGATGAAGGTAGAGAAAACATGCAAAATGTGTTTAGAATGGTTTAGAGATGGATTTTTTTTTCTCTCTAGAAAAATGTTTAAATATAAAGCAATTGTTGCAACCACAAACAACTTAACATCTACAACTTGTCTAGCGATATTCAATCTCGTAAGTCAATCAAGTAGAGTCTCCAATTAGGCCATGCCTACATCATATTTAAAGGTATGTAAAGTCAATTAGTAATCGAGAGATTTTTTAGTTTTTGTAGTAAGTAAAATTGTGACGTTATTAGGATTCATGTGTAAATTTTTAAGTCAAATGTTATGATCAATGTTTTATGAGTTGTAGTTCATACGAATCTATTTTTTATGAAAGGAAATGAAATACTTAATAATTATTACATCTATGTGATGTTCATAGAGGTGACACACCATAACTTCCCTGAAGATCACCTATCCTATAAGTACTCATAAATCATAGATCAATTAATTTCACTAAAAAACTTATATAGTTAACAACATCACAATGTAAAGTAAATTACATATATAGATGATCTACCAATGCTCTACTTGACATGTACTCAATCTAGTAATGGGTTTTCTATAATACCCAATAAGATTTACAAGATTCTTGTGATATATTCTTTTTTGATGAATACCCCCTTCTCTATTTATTAAATAATAAAGTTATATATTCACAAAAAAAAGTGTTAGTAGATATGAGATCACTCCATAAGTTCAAATGTGATGTGGTTGGAGACATCAACTTTACGTAGTACAAAGCAAGAGACACTAATACATTTTAGGTCAATTTTTGACCTTTATTTTCAACCAAGGCCTTTTTTGGCTTGTTTGATTCATTTTTTTGTTTGTTTATGAGCTCAATTTGATCAAAATTTTGACCAAATTAGGTTTTTAATGTTTATGAGCCTAATTTGGTCAAGATTTTAACCAATGCAGGCTCATAAACAAAAAAAAAAAAAAAAGAGTTGATATCATTTGATCATATTTGGATATTGTGGGTGGGAGGATTGAAGGACTGCGCATGTGGGAGAATTTGGAAGTGAGTGTGTTTTTGTTCTTCATTAATTCATTCCATAATTTTCTTTCAATCATTTTTTCTTCACTCATTCATTTGATCTTTATTTTCAATCATTTTCTATAGGTATTACATTGCATTGGCATCTTGCTGGCACATTTTTGGGTAACATTAATCCATTTTTTCCCTTGAATAGGTATGCACCCCTTATATCCCTCTACTTTTTTTTCTTTATTTGGTATTTGACAACTCATTTTTGGGCAATATACCTCTGCATTATTGTCTTTCACATGGCCAGGGTTCCGCAACCACATTCTAGACCTTTACATTTTTGGGGCATTCCATTATAGAGTCATGAAAATGGTTTTTCAAAACAATAATAATAAAGTTCTCAAATGTAATGTATTTTTTCAGTTTCAGATTTTCTATATGTTTTCTAATAATAAGATATGATAAATGAACAAGGAAGACTATAATCATGAATAAGAGGATCATAAATCATATGACAATGACATATTGAAAATTATAAACAATGATAAAGTTTATTGTTAATCAATATTGTATCAAAGTTTCAAACTAATTATGTATTCAATTAAGCTTGATAAATAACAACATGATACACAAACAAGTTCTAGAAGACTCTATGGATGTCTTTAAAATGGGAAGATCCAAACCCTATTCATATATGGTAAGAGAAAGGAAGTGAAGTATTATGCAAAGGAGTTAGGTTTTGTAGGGTGCAAGAAAAATTTGTGAAGAAATAGAGTTGGTGACCTAGTGAAGCAATAGTGAAGGAAAAATGAAAGATATATTAGCCAACAGACTAGATCATATATTGGAAGGAGGAGATCTGTAATCAAAATTGTAAGCATAGACCAAAGGATCATGTAGTGAATCAGTTTTGGCTGATTGAATTAGGGTAAATCTCTTAGCATAATGGTTCTAATAGACCTATGTAAATTTCTTAATAGTGTCATTACTTCATTTTAATTGTTAAATCATTTCATCAAGGTAGACATAATAGTCTTTGTAAATATTTTAACAGGGTAGACCCCTCATAGGGTAGATATCTAGAAGTGATCAAATTTGTAGTCCTAATAGGCTAACTTTGTTATTGTGGTAGTGAAGATTTGTGGGTGTCATCCCCATCCTAGTTTTACCTTCACCTTGGAGGGTTTTTGGGTAACCAAAATCTTTTGCGTTATGTGCTTACATTTTCATGTTGATGGATGTGAGACATAGTTAGATCTATTTCAACATTTTAAGTTCTAAGTTATATCTTATGCTTAATCTAGACATGAGTTGGTTGATATGGTGAATACAATCAAGTTGTATTAAAGGTTAAACTTTTAGTGATCCTAATTCACCCCCTGCTAGTATATCAATTTCCCAATTAACTTCCAACAAGGATTATATGAGGATATTCAAGACATGACAAACAAAGCTCAAGATCAATTTTTGGAGGCGGATAAGTACTATAGTGCTACTAGCCTAGAGATTTTTAGGGATGAATAAAGAACTTAGCTTCTTTAGTAGAAATAGTAGTATAATAGTTTAGAGCATTTCTTGAGGTAGCTTCCTCTGAAGATGATATTGGACAGATCTTCAAAATTGGAGAAGCACTACTAGAGTTGCATTCTATGTTGGAGGATTTTGTGGATGCTAGGCGAGAGATTGGTAATTACCACCAAGTGGTGTGTAATAAGTACAATTCCTTAGATTTTTTGGAACTCAAGATATCACCACCATCATCCAAAAGTTCTAACCAACACATCCAGACATCATTTTGGTCCAAAGGGAAGAAAACCCAGATGCATGAGGTTGAGTTTTGTTGGATACAATTGTTCAATTGTGTGTTGTCTTTGATGTCACACAAATGTCATATTAGTCATCAGACAGAGTCGACTGAGCTTAGATGGTCAGCAAGGCAAAGGACAGAGTCTACCAAGCTCAAATGGTCAACAAGGCAAAGGACAGAGTCTACCAAGCCTAAATAGAGTCTACCAAGCCTAGAAGGTTAGCAAAGAAAATTTTCAGTGTCTACCAAGTAGATAGTTGTTACCGAGATTTCAAGGTTAATCAAAGAAATTTAGTTATTATCGAGCTCACTCACTCACCAAAGGAAATGTGGCAGAAGTAGTTGTTACCGAGCTCACTCGGTCATCAAAGAAAATGTGGTAGAAGTTGTTCTTACCGTGCTCACTTGATCATCAAAGGAAATGTGGCAGAAGCAGTTCTTACTGAGCTCCCATGAACATATAAGGAATCCAGTTCTTACTAAGTAAACTCAGTAGCCAAAGGATTTTACAGATATTGCAATGTTAATCGAGTCAAGAAGGTTAACTCAGGAAATTTTTGGAAGCAGTATTTACCGAGTAGGGTTGGCCAGTAAAGGATTTCATTGTTTTATGAAATAACATTTATTTGTTTAAAGTAATATTTGTAGCTGACTGATGTATGGTTTATTGGTAAATTTAACATGTAATTGGGCCGACTTGACAATTTGAATGGTATAATTAAGAGGTCAAGTTGTAAAGTTTAAGTGTGAGTGTGATGGAAGTATGGAATTAATATGATGAGGATTGATTATTGTGGAAGCGAATTTGAAGGATGATCAGAGATCATTGAGGAGAAGCAAAGCCATATTTGATCAAGGAGGATCTAATGATGTAGAATAGAGACCTGTAATTAGCAAATTTAGTTGCATCTTGTTCAGGTCAATTCATTATTGCTTTCTAACAATTGTAGCAGTGTTTCAAAACTCTTAACAGAGTTGGTTTAATAGCCATTTTGTAAATCCTCTAACAAGGTGACAGTTCAATTGAATTTTTCTAAAGACTTCTAGTAAGGCCATTCCTAACAGGGTGATCAAAATCCTCTAATAGGGTCACACCTAATAGTGTGTATTATAACCTTTAATAGGGTTGGCTCCTAACATGACTCACTTCAAAAAAGTGAAAAATTGGTAACTAGTTACTTTTTGGTTTTTTCCATATCGGGTTTAATCTTGTGCCTCTTGTGTTCATTTTGTTTTCAATTACATGCATGAATGCTTGAAGATAAGTAACAGTTTAATTTACCAAGTTACAACATTTTTGTTATGTTTACTGAGTACCAGTAGTAACTAGATCTTTAAGACATCTAAGGGATTTGTGGATTAATTTTTGTTAGTAACTAATTCACCCCCACTCTCAGTTACTCTATCTTTCATCCCAACAATTAGTATTAGAGCTTTTGATGCTTACAAGAAAAGATTTCAAGGATCTAAGCCAAAGATCAGGATGTCTTACAAGAGGGAAATTCCAAGACTTAACAAGGACAACTTCTCAGCATGGCAAGGATTGATGAGACTTCAACTAGCTTCTATTGGTGATTTAGGATTGAAGTATCTTGATGAAAAATATGAAGAACTTGTTGGGACATTATCTATCAATGATATTGCTAAAAAGAAGACTCACAATAACATGATGACAAATATAGGAGCTACTCCAAGTTATGAAGAATCCAATGATATCAAAGATTGCACAACTACCTTTAAAATGTGGAACAAGTTGAAAGAGATCTATGGAGGAGATGATAATGTGAGAAGAGCCAAAGTAGAAAGCTTGAGAGGTCAATTTGATCAAATAAGGATGAGAGAAGATGAAAACATTGCAAAATATGTTGAAAGAGTCAAAGCATGAGTTAGTGCTATCAAAGTGTCTAGAGGAGATAATAAGGAGGAAACAGTTATAAGTAAAGTTTTGAGAACTCTACTTCCCATCTATGCAATCAGAGTCTCTGTAATTCATGAAAGAAGATGTGAACCAAATCATAAGATAAATTTAGAAGCCATAGTTGGAAGATTGACTATATTTGAGCTAGACAACTATGATAATTATTTTCTAGCTGTAAAGAACATTGAATCAACTTTTGAAGCCAAGCTTTCATTCAAAGAAAAGGGAAGAAGACAAAGGATCCATAGTTAGACAGTGATGAAGAATTAGAACAAAGTTCAGACAGTGATCTTGAGGTGGTTGAAGCTCTACTAGCAAGGAAATATTCAAGGGGCAAAGGAAAATACAAAGGTAAGGTTCCTCTAATCTATTTTTCTTGTGAAGAAATTGGACATATTGTTGCTAGGTGTCCAAATAAGCAGAACAAGGATGAGAAGAAAGGTCACAAGTATAATGGCAAGAAAGACTTCAAATCATTCAAGGATAAAGATAAGAAAAGATGTTTCATGGCTAGAGATTCTAATGATTCTTATGATGAAGAAGAAGGTGAAATTGTCTACATTGCTATGAAAGATGAGTCTGATAATGATAAAGAAATGGCACTCATTTCTCATATGGGTAGAAATGATACATGGATCATAGATAGTGGTTGTTATCATCACATGACTGGTGATAAAACTAATTTTGAACACTTTGAATACTATGATGGTGGTAGTGTAAGATTTGGTAACAATGAACCTTGTTTAATAAAAGGAAAAGGAAGAATCTCATTGACCAAGGAACTTGTATGTGATAATGCATATTAGGTAGAAGGACTAAAAAATAATTTGTTGAGTGTGGCATAGCTACTCAATAATGAATTTAAAGTAGAATTCATACAAGAAAAAGAAAGACTACTGAATGACAAAGGTAAGCTAATTGGATCAGGCACCCAAACAAAAGGTAACTTATTATATCTTGAACCTTGTAAATGTTCATGTTTTATTGCCCAAATTGAAGAAAGTTGGTTATGGCATAGGAGGTTATGTCATGTAAACTTTGACAACTTGATAAAAATTAGTAAATTCAAGAAAGTAAGAGGCACTCCTAAAATAAAGAAACCTAAGGTTGGTCTATACAAGAATTGTCAAATTGGTAAAATGAGAAAGACTAGTTTTAAAAGAAAGAACTATCAGACTGAAGAAGTTTTAGAAATTGTGCATACTGATTTGTGTGGATCTAGTGGCATTGAAAGCTATACTGGGGAGAAAATTTTCATTCTTTTTGTTGATGATTATTCAAGAATGATGATTGTCATGTACCTAAGAGAGAAATTAGAAGCATTTGAAAAGTTCAAGTGGTATTTGGCTAGATTAGAAAAGGAAACATGCAAAAGATTGAAATGCTTAAGGTCTAACAGAGGTGGAGAATTCATTTCACATGAGTTCAATAACTTTTGCATTGAAAGAGGAATCAAAAGACAAGTTTTAGCACCTAGAACTCCTAAACATAATTGAATAGCAGAAAGAAGGAATAGATCTATCATGGACTGTGCAAGAACCTTAACGATTGAGAAAAGCATTGCTATCAAATACTGAAAGGAAGCTATCAACACTGTAGTTCATACCTTGAACTGAGTACAGCTGAAAAAGGATTCATTCAAAACCCCCTATGAGTTATGGTATGGTTACAAACCCAATGCAAGTTATCTAAAAGTATTTGGAAGCAAATGTTACATTTTGAAAGAATCTACAAAAGGTAAATTTGATGTAAAAGGTGATGAAAGAATATTTTTGGGATACTCTTGCAAAAGTAAAGCATATAGATGTTTGAACATATCTACTAACAAAGTCATAGAAAGTGCACACATGAGAGTTGATGAGTTTGTAGAAAGAACAGAAGAAGAAAGAAAAAGGGAACTGAAGACTACAAGAGATTTGTTTACATTGAACCTGATACAATACTAAATACATCTATCAATCAGAAATCTTTAACTCTTGAATCTTCATTAACCAAGTCACAGGAAGTTCAAACTAAGTCAGTACCTACCAAGTTGCAAGAACTTAACTTGCAAATAGAAGCAACTAAGCAGCATCTACCAAGCCCGAGCAACTAGAATCAAAACCAAAAGTTGAAGCACAGAAGGTTAACAAAGCAAGTCACCTAAAAGGCAAGGAGCCTGTGTTAGCTGAGTATGTCAAGAAACATCATGCACCAGATTAGATCATTGGAGATAAATTAGAAGGGACAATGACAAGAAGTAAGTTGAAAAGCACTTGTTTACTTGCTGATTTTGAACCTAGAAATATCAAAGATGTGCTAGACAATAAAAGTTGGATTGAAGCTATGAATGAAGAGATAGAACAAATAGAGAAAAACAAAACATGGAATCTTGTACCTAGACCCAAAGACAAGAATGTGATTGGAACTAAGTGGGTATTCATAAAGAAGCTAAATGAAGATGGTAAGGTATCAAGGAACAAACCCAGGTTGGTATGCAAAGGATACTCTCAAGAAGAAGGTGCAGACTATGGAGAGACTTTTGCTCCTATTGCAAGATTGGAAGGTGTCAGAACCTTACTTGCATATGTTGCATACAAAGGTTTCGAAGTTTATCAGATGGATGTCAAATCATCATTTCTCAATGGCATATTGGATGAAGAAGTTTACATTGAAAAAACTAAAGGTTTTGTTGATCCAGACAAAAAGGACATGATCTGCAAATTGCATAAAGCATTGTATGGTTTGAAGCAAGCACCCAGAGCATGGTATGAAAGACTGCATAACTATCTTATTTAGATTAGTTTTCAAAGCACTAATAACAACAGTAGTTTGTACATAAACAAAGGACCATATAATAAGATTATTTTGGTAGAAATATTTGTAGATGATACTTTGTTCACAAGAAATGATGATCTTTGCATAGAATTTTTAGAAAAAATGAACAAGGAATTTGAAATGTCAATGTTTGGAGAAATCAAATTTTTTGTTGGTCTTCAAATTCATCAAAGTAAGAATGGTATCTACATTACTCAATACAAATACGTCAAGGAGATACTGAAAAAGTTTGGTATGGAAGACTACAAACCAATTGGAACTCCTATGTGTACTGGATTAAAACTTACCAAGGATGATGAATCAAAAGAAGTAGATCAAACATTGTATAGATCTATGATTGGAAAATTGCAATATGTGGTGCACACAAGACCAAACATTTCCCTTCCGGTAGAAATTGTAGCAAGATTCTCAACAAAACCAAAAGAAAATCACATGATGGGAATCAAAAGGATTGTGAGATACTTAAAAGGAACTAAAGATTATGGATTATGGTATAAACTTCAAGAAAATCTAGATTTAAAAGTGTTCACTGATGCAGATTGGGCAGGGAATGTTGATGATAGGAAGAGCACAACTAGAGGAGCTTTCTTTCTTGGAAAAAGGTTGGTTTCTTGGACAAGTAAAAAGTAGAATTGTATATCTCAATCCATAGCAGAAGCTGAATATGTTGTAGCATCAGTATACTACTCAAACATTGTGTGGTTCAAATAATTATTGAAAGGTATGAAGCAAGAAATCAAAGAACATGTTGTTATATTTTGTGATAACACAAGTGCAATTAATATCTCCAAGAATCTAGTGATGCATTCAAAAACCAAACATATTGCCATAAAGTATCACTTTGTTAGAGAATTGGTACAAGAAAAGGAAATCAGATTGGAATATGTTCATATAAAGGAACAAATTTCTAACATATTCACAAAGCCTTTACCTAAGGATGCATTCTTGTATCTAAGAGGTAAGTTAGGGGTCATTTCCCTATTTGAAGCTCATTAAAATACAGTTTTAGTGATGCATCAACAAGAACAGAATTGAAGATCTATCAGTTGTTGCAACAAACCAATGAAGACATTGCATATGAATCAATACATTAGGTACAATGCTATTCATTTGATTTGAGTTGTCTTTGGCCTGTGTTGTCAAAGAGGGAGAGTATACTGTCATATCTTTCTGAAATTTGCAAAATAATAAGAGTTTATGTAAGAGGGAGAGATAATTTGTGAAAGAGGGAGAGATTATTATGAAAGAGGGAGCTTGCTATATTTAAAGAAGAAACTGAAGTAATCTATCAGTTAAAAACTTGTTTTCAAATTTCATTTTGCTATGACATGTTGTATTGCCATCAATTCCAAAGAGGGAGATTGTTGGATACAATTATTCAATTGTGTGTTGTCTTTGATGTCACAAAAATGTCATATCAATCATCAAACAAAGTCTACCGAGCTCAGATAGTCAGCAAGGCAAAGGAAAAAGTCTATTGAGCTCATATGGTCAACAAGGCAAAGGACAAAGTCTATCAAACCCAGAAGGTTAGTAAAAAAAATTTGCAGTGTCTACAAAGTAGACAGTTGTTACCGAGCTTTCAAGGTTAATCAAAGAAATTTAGTTGTTACTAAGCTCACTCGATTACCAAAGGAAATGTGGTAGAAGTAGTTGTTACTGAGCTCACTCGGTCATCAAAGGAAATGTGGCAAAAGCCATTCTTACCGAGCTCACTAGATCATCAAAGGAAATGTGGTAGAAGCAGTTCTTACCGAGATCTCATGAACAGATAAGGAATTCAGTTCTTACTAAATAAACTCTGTAACCAAAGGATTTTATAGATATTGCAATGTTAACTGAGTCAGGAAGTTTAAATCAAGAAATTTCTGGAAGCAATATTTAGCAAGTAGGGTCGGCCAGTAAAGGATTTCATTATTTTATGAAATAACATTTATTTGTTTAAAGTAATACTTGTAGCCAACTAATGTAAGATTTATTGAAGGATGATCAGAGATCATTGAGGAGTAGCAAAGCCATATTTGATCAAGGATGATCTAATGATACAAAACAGAGACATGTAATTAGCAAATTTAGTTGCAATTATATCAGTGAGAGTTGGTTTAACATCCATTTTGTAAATCCTCTAACAAGGTGACAGTTTAGTTGAATTGTTCTAAAGACCTCTAGCAAGGCCACTCCTAATAGGGTGATCAAAATCCTCTAATAGGGTCACACTTAACAGAATGTATTGTAACCATTAACAAGGTTGGCTCCTAATAGGGCTCACTTTAGAAGAGTGAAAAATTGGTAACTAGTTACTTGGTGGTTTTCCCCATATTGGGTTTCCATATTAAATCTGGTGTCTCTTGTGTTCATTTTGTTTTTAGTTACATGCATGAAAGCTTGAAGATAAGTAACAATTAAATTTATCGAGTTACAACAGTTTTGTTATGTTTATCGAGTGTCACCAGTAACTAGATCTTTAAGAAATCTAAGGGATCTATGGATTAATTTTTGTTAGTAACTAATTCATCCTCCCTCTTAGTTACTCTATCTTTAACTTCAACAGAGTTTGACATTGAGGAAAATTATATCATTCTATTCATTGCCAGAAGGTGCATTTTTCATAGATGTGCACTTCCCACAACATGCATTGAACTCAGAGGTGCACCAAATCAAAAGGTGTGTTGACAATTTTGAAGATAAAGTAGTGCATTGACAGTTAACTATCAATTACTATTTTTGAGAATTCTATACACCAAAAATACATTTTGACAACAATTCAACTCCTAAAAACACCTAAAGAACGTTGGGCTTTCATTTTTAGAGGTTCTAGTGACTTTCAGATAATCTCATGGCTTCTCTCTTCTTATTTTTTTCATATTTTATTGTTTTAATACATCTAAAGGCTTGTGCACCCATTGAGAGTCAGTTTGTATCTAATTAGTTTTATTTGATTAGTTGTTATCATAGTTTTTAGCATAGTGCTTGCATTAGAGAGTTCTCACTACTAATAGAAAATAAGGAGAGGGTTTTGTATAAATACATGGTTGTAATATGTACGTCAAGACAATTTTTTAATGCAATAATAAATCTTATTGGTGCTTTCATTTTGAGTGAAGTAAATCTTGCCAAGTGTGTTACTTTTATCAATTGAAATTCATAAATAATAATGGAGCTAATGGTTTTATTATTTTTTGATAATTTGTGATCTTTTAATTCTTGTGTTTTCCTTATGTTAACGAATTCTTCTTTGGTAAAAGTAAAAAGTTGTGTCACCTCTTAGGCTGACTTATCAGAATGATTGAATTTGAGTATTTCTATCTAGTAATCAATTTTGATAAAACATATGATCTAGATAAATTAATTCTAGCTAAGTTATATATGGTCTCACACTTTTCCAAATGGAAATGTCAATTAAAGGCATGTTTCATACTAGTTTGTATCCAATTACTAAAGAAATAAAATTATTTTATAAAACTGGCATTTTAAGAATTTTCCTTATAGCAAATTCACCCAAGACCAAGAAGCATAATAACTAGCATAAAAGACCAACAGAGTATGATCAGAATAACAATATGATATTCAATTCCTTGTTTAGTACATTAGAGGTGCCTATATATAAAGGCCTCTAAGATGCATCTAGAATGCGTAGGAGTTAGCAATATGATAAGTCTTACAACAAAGCACATTTCCACTAGGTGTGGGTTATCCTCCATTAAGCACATGCGTAAGTGCGATGATGTGACGATAAGCCTACAAAGGTGTAGCACGTACAATTATGTTGTAGACACCATGTGCTAAATTAGAGTTTCTTACTCTAATGTTGTCAACATGACAACTCAAATGAGTACAGAAACTCCTAGGTGTCTAACCTAATAAATAATAAAATAATGTGTTTATCTAAGTAAACTTAAGTAAAGCGTAAATAATAATTATTTACACTAACACCCCCCTTAAGTGAAACTTAGGGGAATGCACTTAAGCTCACAAAAGCTATGATGAAATGCATAATGGGTCCCTACTACTAGGCCATGTTAGGTACCCAAGTATAATGCAGTGCTAAAATGCATGAAATTTCTCTACAAATGGAGAAAGAAGGAAAACCTCATGGTAAAAACCCTCCCCCAAAAAGATAGATATGCACAATATAGAAGAGAAGGATCATGTGACCCCCCTGGTGAAAAATCCCTTACCCCTAAGAGATCTCACAAATGAATATACGTGACCTCTAGGAAGGACTTAGTGAAGATATCAGCTACCTATTGCTTTTAATAGAACAATATTGCAATGTGATGACCTACTCATGGATCAGTTCTCTAATGTAGTGCATGTGAACCTCACTATGTTTGGTCTACTAATGTTGGACTGGATGTTTCAAGATTTCAATAGCACTCTAGCTATTAAAATGGATGATTGTGGATCAAGGTAGATCAAATCCAAAATCCTTCATAATTTGCTATAGCCAAATGGCCTCTATCATTGTATTTACAACTCCTTGATACTCAGCCTTAGTTGATGAAAAAGAAATGATATTTTTCTTTTTACTTTGGCAATAAATGGGGTTGGAACCAAGATGAAACACATATCCTGAAGTTGACCTGCGAGAATCAATGTCTCCTGCATAGTTAGAGTCTACATATCCCACTAATTGAAGTTTTGTACCAACTACATAGTGTATCCCATGTGAATGTGTAGCTTGTATATAATGCAAGATTCACTTGGCTACCTTCCAATGAAGTTCATGTGGCTCTTGCATGAAGTGAGAAACCATGCCAACTACAAATGAGATGTTAGGGTGTGTATGTGTCAAGTAGATGAGGCTTCCAACCAACTATCTATACAAATTCCCATGAATAAGTGGAGTGGAACACTTTGTTTTGAACTTAACACCTAAAAGGAATGGGGTAGGTGCAACCTTGTAGTCACTCATGTGAAACCAAGCTAGAAGATCAAGAGCATACTTGGGTTGTGATATTGTTATCCCTAACAAAGACTAATGTATCTCAATGGTAAGGAAATAGTGTAGTAGACCCAAGTTTGTCATCAAAAACCTATCCTTCAAAGTAGCCTTTACGCTATCAATAATGGATGCTATTCTCCATGTAATGATTAGGTCATCAACATAAAGCACAAGAAGAAAATGTGAATCATAACTCTAAAGAATATAAACATTTAGATCAGAATGACATCTTGTGAACCCTAATAAGAGAAGAAAGAATCCATCTTGGCATACCAAGCTCTGGGAGCTTGTTTAGGTCCATAGATAGACTTCTTTAATTTGATTTATTAAACAACTCTCCAACACTTCACATAGTCCATGTGGGACTAATTAAACCCACACTGCTAGAAACCATCATTTATTCCAGTCGTCACCACTTTTTAACAATAATTGTTGGTTTTCAACCTTCCATTGGTCATTCAAAAAATTGCAGGGAGGTTAGCAGCTGATGACAACAACAATTTTTTGAATGGTTGATGAAAGATTGAAAATTGGTGATTGCTATTAAGAAATGGCGACGACCAAAATAAATGATGGTTGCTCATGGTGTGGGTTGTATTTGTTGACATATCAGTCAAGTTTTTTATTAGTGAAAACACTTATCCAGATTTTGTATGGCTACCGAGATCATTGAACAATGTTTTCCATATAATTCAGTAGCTACCAAGCTCTACAATTGCTATCGAGTCTTATGGACTAATTCTAGTGGCTATCGAGCATTCTAGTTCAAACTGAGTAGAATTCAAGCAATATGAAGTGTAATAGTTCAACTCAAGCACTCTAGTGGTTACCAAGCTTTGCAGTTTCTACCAAGCTAGCAGTTCATTTAAACTAAAATTAGTGTTGATTGAGTTGTATGGAAATTAGTATTTACTGAGTGCAATCATAAGTTACACAGTATCTATTGAGTCACCAATGTAGACCACGTTCAAGACTACATTGAAGTGATTAGTATGTAATGAGCTTCTACTTCTACCAAGTGCATGATGATGCTGAGTAATGACAGTGGACGCTGAGTATCAGAACTTCACCAAGTTAGTCTTCAGAACCCAAGTATCTACATATGGGCCAACTTTCTAATATTGGAGTTAACTTATATGATGACCAACTTTGTAATTATGAAAATTGGATTGATATATATGTAATTTATTGTATGATATCCAAGTGTGTCAATTTTTATGTGAATTGAAGCATGAAAATGAGAATCAGTAGCAAACAAAGAGTATTATAAGGCCATATCAGTAAAGGAGCAACATAGACATATCCATCACAAAAGGTGTTTAGTACTTCAAGGAATATCTATTAGCAAATTAGTTGTAATCTAGAGATCTATTGTTTCATCCTAGCATGCAAACCAGTCCAAATCCTCTAACAAGGTAGACTTAATTATCTTTTCCCAAATCTCTTTATCTAGTGCATACTTAATTGTGTGTTTGTAAAACAGTAGACCTAGTAGTCCTCTTTGCCTCTAACAAGGTAGATCATCAGAATTGATCACTGTAAGCCTTAACTAGCCAACTTTATCCTATAATATTGAAGTTTTGTGGGTATCATCCCCACCCCAATTTTACTTTCTATTTGGAAGGTTTCTGGGTCACCAAATTATTTTGTTCAAGTGTTATATGTTTTCAGTTTCTCATGCATGTAGTTAGATCTGATTTAATGAATTAAATGGTAATTGGATTATTGCATTCAATATTTGAATTTGGTAAAGTCTTTGAAGTTACTAATTCATCCATTCCTCTCAGTAACCTAGCATAGTCTTGAATATTTTCAACAATTGGTATTAGAGCTTTGTGGATCTTAGGATAAAGTTTGACAACTTGAGCAAAGATCAAGGATAATAGAGATATTCAGACTTGATAAGGAAATTGACAATAAAAAGTTGGATCTAAAGATTGCCATTGTTCAACTCAAGGAAGCTAAGGAGCAACTTTCCCAATCCCTAAAAAGAAGGAAGGAATTTGCAAATCAAATGAATGATCATCAGTATATTGAAGAAAGAATTAAAGATTTCTTCCTGTCAAGCAGTTCAGATGAAGCAAATGATTCAATCAAAGAACTCTTAGAGAAGAACGGTTCCTTACAAGAAGAAATAAGAAAGCTTAAAAGAGAACAAGAAATTTAGTCAGCAAGTCTATGTGAAATCTTGGAATAGAGGAACAAGATGAAAGAAGAAATGGATGGTAGAAATAATGAAATCCAGAACTAATCTATTCATCATGTAGATCTTATGAATCAAATCTCCAATGCAAATGAGGAAATCATGAGCCAAAGATAGATTAATGAAAGACTAAGGAACGATCTAAATCTGGAAAGACAAATCAATGAAAGAATAAGAAATGAGTTGAGACCTGAAAAGAAAATTAGTGAAAGATTGAAAAATGACCTAAACACTAAATAAAATTAAAAAATCAATGAAAGAATTATGAAATCCCAAGCTGACATGAATAAGTTAAATCAACTAAATGAACAGAATCTCGATAAACAAAAGGGTAAAGCAAGAATGGATACAAAGAAGAAGGTGAATCCTCGAAACAAGGTGCTCAAAGGAATCAAAGACCTACTTGCAATAACTATTGTAAGATAGGGCATACATCAAACAAATGTTGTACTAATGGTAAAGAAAAATTCAATGGTAAATGCTACAATTGCAATTAGCATGGTCATAAGGCTAATGAATGCAAAGAGAAACCAAAATTTGAAGGCAAGTGTCGCAAATGCAAGAAACAAGGCTACAAGGCATCAAATTGTAGATCTAAGTCATCCAATCCAACATAATAGATTGTGAAAGCAATATTTGGTTGGGACTAAAAAACTTGTTTTAGATGTCATACTGTGGATAATTTGGACACATTGGCATGAACTATGTTAAACATCACACAAGGAAGAGAGATACCACCATAAGATGTTTCACTTGTACTAAACTTGGTCATCTAGCCAAGAATTGCATGAATATAGGTAGAGTTGAAGAAGAAAAGAAAGAAAAAGTAGGCAACATCAAAAATTAGATTAGATAGCAATGGATTACTAAATCTACCAAGGATGCTAGTTTAGGTAATGATGGTCATGTCACTCAAGAAGTGGGTGAATCCACCATTTCAAACTAAATTCTTAAGGAAAAATTGGAACTGCATTATCATGATCACATCCAAATAGTTCCATTTGATAGGTGAGAAAGATCTAAATTAGTATTCAAGATACAAAAGGATCATCAAGTAAGATTGACATCAGTTATCACCGAGTTACCTTCTCTACCGAGTAAGTTTGGGTCATGGACTCTACTAAGTAAAGTCTAGAGTAACAAGAACATGTTTGATTACTGAGTTACGAAACCTTCACCAAGCAATCAATTAAATAGTGGATGAAAACCTATCAAGCTTAATGTCATGCATGATTTCATCATATCTACCTTTGTGCTAAGCATTAATGGCTAAGTTTTCACAAAAGGTAGGAAATCAAATTCATTTTCACCAAGAATTCTAAGTGTTATTACAAAGAAGAAAATTATAGAGTGACCAAGAAACTTCAAGTAGAATTTATAGCAAGGTTTTCAAGGATTTGATAATTTATCGAGTAATCATGGCATCAAGTAGTAGTAGTAACAAAGAAAAGAAATGATTTGAGATGTTGGCCTGAGGAGTTGAATGGAAAGCACTTGATTTCAAACTTATGTTGGCAATTGCTAAAACCATCTTGAGTGTCAACATCCTTAACCAATTCTCAAGATGATGTCAAGTATAATACAGATGTCGAGCTACAATATGTGTCAAGACAAAGATTCAATAGGTGCCGAGTGAACTTCAGGTGCTGAGTGAAGTTCAAGTGCCAAGCAATGATGTTGAGCAAAGCCAAGCAAAGTATAGATGCCAAGAAAAGTATAGATGTCAAATGAAATAGAATTACTATAGGAGCCAAGTGAGATAGAATTCCCATATATGATGAGCATCAATAATTAGTAAGTGCTAAGCAATAGAGAATCAACATATGAGTTTCTGCCTTCACAAACTCAAATGTAAACTATTTTTGAGCTAACCTTGGATGAATCTCAAAGGATCTTGAAAATAAGATCAAATCTTTTGCATTACCTATGTAATCAGCATGTAGCCAATAAGAAAAATGAAGAAAGAATGCAACCAATAGGAAAAGTGAAAGAATTGAGCAATAAAAGGAGAATGAATATTGATCATAGATTCATACCTAACCCTAAGTCTTTGAAGCCTTTAAAAGGAGGTTGAAACCCCATTATGTATGCATGCATGAGTAAGAGTTTATGGGAGAACACTAGCAAAGTGCAAAGGGTTGTAAAGACTCAGAAAGAGTAGAACAACATTATAGAATTTAGTCGATCAAAATAGAGTATCAAAATTTTGAGAAAATACATATTAGATCAAGGAAGGATAAGAACGAGGATCTAGAATCAAAAATTGAAGATTGTGAGTCATCAGGTCAAGACTTTCTAGTACTCTCTAGCCATTGTATTAGGAATGAAAATCCTATGAAGATAGGTTGATTTAATAGCCATGTTGTAAGACTTTAGACAAGGTGTTGAATCCTTTGATAGGGTAACATTCTAAGTAAGTGTTTGTAAATCCTTTAACCAAGTCACCTTTAATAGGGTGTAAAGTCTTTAATAGGACAAGCCTTTCATAGGGTAGACTATTAGAAGTGGTCAAACTTTGTAAACTTAAATAGTTAGCTGTAGTGATACTTTGTGGGTGTCATCCCCACCCTAGTTTTACCTTCTCATTTTGGGAGGGTTTCTGGGTTACCAAAATTTTGTCTATCTATTTTCATGCATGCCCTTACTTTTATGTTTATTAGATGAATTAGATACATGTGAATTATTTTAACTAAAAGGTTTTGAAAAGGTTAAAGTAAGTTAATTTTGATTCACCCCCCCACCCCCCTCAAAAGTAAATCTTCCCACCTATAAATTCCAACAATTGGTATTAGAGCTAAGTTGTCACAAGGAGGAGCCTTATAGCTTGGAAAAAAGATCGGAAAATGGAAGTTTACAAACTTGGGAAGATCATAGAGAATTAGGCAATTGATGTACAACTTTCTCTACACACTTTGGAAGAAGCTAGAGAGGAACTAAGAAAATCCTTAAAGAGAAGAAGAGAAATTGCCAAAGCTAAAAATGATACACAATACAAGGAGATTAACACCTCAAATTTTTTTGTAAATGGAGATTCCAAAGAGTTTGATGCAGCAATAGCAGACCTAATGGAGAAGAATAGAGCCCAAGAAGAAGAAATTAGAAAACTCAAGATTGAACAAGAATCACAAGCCATGATGCTTTGTGAAGTAACTAAACAAAAAAAAGAGTCATTGAAGATAAGGCTATTCTAGAAGAAGACAAGAGAAACCTTACCAACAAACTAGAAGAAAAGTCAATTGAGCTTGCAAGAATTTAAAACATGCAACTAGAAACCCTAAGCCAAATAATAAATGCACATCATGAACTAAATATCAAAGACATTGAGATCTCTACACTAAAGATGCAAAATAAATAATTGCAAAATGACTTAAAAAAGAGAAGAAAATTGTAGAGAGCTTCAACAAACCAAATGAGGCCATCAGGTACTTTGAATAGCTGCTGAAATCACCAAGGGATAGCAATGATACTTTAGGGCTAGGATACACTAGCACTGAAAAAGGAGAGTCATCCAAGACTACAGAAAAAAGAAGTAACAAAGGTAAGAACACTAAACCTACTTGTCATTTCTGTGGTAAAATGGGACATACCTCTAATTTATGTAGGAGCAAGAATGCCCATCAGCATGACAAACCTAAGAATGTGAGTCATTTTTGTAAGTGCAACAAACAAGGACATCAGCCACATGATTGTATGGCTAGGACTATCAGAACACCAATATTTGAAGGTCACTACTACAATTGCAAGAAGTATGGACGTCAAGCTTTTGAGTGTAGATCAAAGCCTATGTGGACACCTAATCAACCATTAAGGGGAGCTAACCATGGACATCATTACAATTGGGACTACAATACCAAGTATAGCTGCCATTATTGTCAAGAATATGGACACATCCTTGAAAATTGCATAAGGACACATTTTAGTGGAAACTACAATAGATGGTTAAGTCAAACCACATGTTTCAGTTGTTTGAAGACTAGTCATATCAACAGGAATTTCCCAACAAGGTCAAAGGCACCCAAATTAGAAATCAACAAAGGAAAATAGAAGGTAGAGGTTGAACACATCAAAGGAGAAATGAATAAGACATGGAAGAAGAAAGATGGGAGTAGCACATCAAATGAAGGGATCACTTCACCTAAAAGGTCAAGTGGTCACACTTCATCAAACTAAACAAAGAGAAGGAATGAGGGATTGATTTAGAATGCTTTATCATACATCAGTTCCAAAATAAGCAAGTACTAAAAAAAAGAGATACGCATTAATAGAGATGCAAAGTTAAAATTTCAAGATTTCATAAGTATTTCCAAGTTAGAAAAGTTTCCCTCAGATGGTGAGTAAAATCCCAGTGCAAGCCGAGTTGATTGCCAAAATTAGTAGAAGCCAAATGATTAGTTGCAACCAAGTTGGTAGTGAAAGCTGAGTGAAGAGGAAAATTCAATTGAAGCTGAGTGTGGTATACTTCTATGGACGCCGAGTGGTGGAAAGACAATGCAAGCTAAGTAATGCAAAAATGCTTAAGAAGTCAAGTCGACAGTTATAAATGCACTAACCATTAAATACTATGAAAATAGGGTATATTATCGCATTTTGAATCATTTTTCTTCATCGTGAACAAAGAGAAAATATGAAGAAGAGTGTAGAATGACTTCAAAGTAGAGAATCTAGAATTTGAGCTGATTTCAACAGTGATTTAGCACAATTTCATTGAATTTGAAATATTTACATTTGTGTTGAGTTATGTAGTTTCACATTTTTTTTGTGTTCAAACCCTAGATCACACAAATGGGTTCTAGCTTAGGGAAAACACAAGAGAAAGAGCTATTTGAGGTCTAACTAGTGTCAAATGAAGTAAAACAACCAAATTTCTAGCCAATACTAGAAGTGGCATACAAAAACAACCCAGTCAGAGCCCTATCTAGTATAACCCCTAAGGTAGTTATGTTAGAATTATTTTAGAATAACTGAGAGGGGGGTTGAATCAGTTATTCAAGGTCCAATAATGTCCAATACAAATTTTTAATAAAACGAGGGTGAATCAGAAGTACCAACCTTTTTACTTTCTTGTCAAATCCTTAATGGCATATAATCAAAATTATCATGCATGCAATTAAACATTAAACAATCATGAAAAGTAAACATACATCACCACACAACACAAAGGATTTTGGTGACCCAAAAACCCTCCAAGAATAAGAAGGTAAACCTGGGGTGGGGATGACACCCACAAAAGTACTACATAATAGATTTCAACTACTTCTGATGGTTTTCCCTATTAAAGGCTTTACACACTGTTAGATGTGACTCTATTAAAGGATTTCTACACCCTGTCAGGAGTGTGCCCTGTTAGAGGACTTAAGAACATTGAACTTAGAATACCACCCTATTAAAGAATTTACATAGAGTTGTTAGGCCCACCCAAGTCCATGGGATTTATAGTCACCTTCTCAAAAGATTCTTTTATCCCTCTGTAAGGATCTCCTATACTTCTCCTAAGGATCTCTTATCCTTCTCCTAGGGATCTTCTATCCTTTTCTTGAGGCTTATCCACCTAGCTATTAAGCTAACCTAGCAATGTAGGATTTCAATGTCTAATACAATGGTAAAAAATTATTAGAAAGCTTTTGACCTGATAAAGATTGCAAGTCTAACCTTGCAAATTTCAGATCACTCTTCAGTTCTTTCCTTTGCTTGGCCTTTCTTCCTTGCAGTGCTGATAGCTTGTCCACCCTTCAAGATCTCTCTCCTTGAGTTCTTCCACTCATTATGCCAATGCACTCTATGGTCACACTATCAACTCAGAGTCTTGATGCTCTATGCTTACTCTTTACTATGTCCTCCTCTTAACACTTCACACTAGCCTTCTCTTGGCTTCTTCACACGACCACACTTGTGACCAACTCACTCTCTCACTCTTGATCTCTGACCTGTAACTCATAAAGAAGTTTTTTTCTTCATTTCCCACTCAAATATTGCTACTCATCAATTTGATTTGATCTGAGAGAATGATATTTTTTTCCCTCCAAATTGTTTCTTCCAAAAACTTCATGAGTATTCACCTTGAATTGGTTTGCATGGTTTACATAAAATTCTATGACATCTACTCATCATCCTTATCATCCAACTGATTCACAAAATTTAATGTAACAAACTTATCGTTACTAATCTAGCGAATCTTTTTGTCTTAACAATAATGTAGCATCTCGGCATCATTGGTTTACTGATGCTCAACATTAACTAGGTTACTCGGCTTCTATTGCTAATGTAGCAACTCAGCACTACCTAGTTCTAGATTGTTCAGCATCCTCTATAGTTTCTGCTTTACTCGACACCTAAAGCTTTTCTATATTGCTTAGCTTCTTCTATTTTCTTTAATCACTCAGCTTCTATTTACTTCGTAGTGCTTGGCTCCTATTGGATCCTGTGTTACTCAGTTCATGTTTAATTCTATATAGCTCAGCATATGAACATCTTTGTTACTCGACATATACACTTTTTTGGATCACTCAGTACCTAAATGATTCTTGATTTCCTCAGCATCCACTACCTTTTTATGATGCACAACACCTGAAGGATTGTTCAGTCATGAGTATTCACCTTGAATTGGTTTGCATGGTTTACATAAAATTCTATGACATCTACTCATCATCCTTATCATCCAACTGATTCACAAAATTCAATGTAACAAACTTATCGTTACTAATCTAGCGAATCTTTTTGTCTTAATAATAATGTAGCATCTCGGCATCATTGGTTTACTGATGCTCAACATTAACTAGGTTACTCGACTTCTATTGCTAATGTAGCAACTCAGCACTACCTAGTTCTAGATTGTTCAGCATCCTCTATAGTTTCTGCTTTACTCGGCACCTAAAGCTTTTCTATATTGCTTAGCTTCTTCTATTTTATTTAATCACTCAGCTTCTATTTACTTCGTAGTGCTTGGCTCCTATTGGATCCTGTGTTACTCAGTTCATGTTTAATTCTATATAGCTCGGCATATGAACATCTTTGTTACTTGACATATACAGTTTTTTGGATCACTCAGTACCTAAATGATTCTTGATTTCCTCAGCATCCACTACCTTTTTATGATGCACAACACCTGAAGGATTGTTCTGTACACACTAAAGTTGATCTTGCTCAGCTGTAACTAGCTTTCTCGACACTCACAAATGAACTTAGTTAAACCTTACATCTTTGATGTATCTTAGTGTGTCCATTCCCTATGTCTTAGAGTATGTCACCAATACACTATTTCATCAATGGCTTAGCTGATCCTTATACTTCATTACGACATCATAACTTCAACCTTTCTCTAGGTGCTCTACTTACATCTTATTGATTGCCTCCTCCTTATCAATCAACCAATTGGTAGTATTTGGATCACTTAAGCAATTGTCATTCCTACAAGTAGCAAGTTTGACATCAATGACAAAAAAATGATTGAAAACATTCTTTACCAGTTCCATCATTCTTCATTCATGATCTTTTCAATCATTTCCAACAATCTCCCTCTTTGGCATTGATGGCAAACCAAACTGATCAATTGATTGAGCTAATCAACTTAGTTACCAACAAAATTATATACCAAATAGAAAACTTGTTGTCATTACATTGAATCCTTTGTTCTGCTTCTCCTTCTTGATTGCTACATCCTTGCTCTATATTCCTGATCGTTCATAGCTACTTCTTGATTAGTTTCTTAACTCTTCTGAATCTCCCTCTTTCATCTCTCTTTTTTTTTTTACTATTGTACTATTGATGTCATACATTCTCATACATCTCCCTCTTACCTTTTATTGATTAGTTTCTCATAAATCTCCCTCTTTGACATAAATGCCAAAGATGTAGCATCTTCAATATGCTAAATATAAGCTTTGCATCTCATGTTTTCTCCCTCTGTCACCATGCTTGTGACCGATCTAGAATTTCTATTCCTATTGGCATCCTCTGCATCATTCTTCTAATATTTTAATGATCTACTCCTGTTGATGCAGAGTAGCTTCTTTGTTGCTTTAGACTACTTGAGGTAGGGGCTTTACCCCCAACTTGCCTCTAAGATATTCATAAGTATCCTTGGGCAATGGTTTGGTGAAGATATTTATAATTTGTTCATTTGTGTGAATGTAGTCCATCTTCACTTATTTGTATTCCACCAATTCTCTGACATAATGATACTTGATTGCAATATGCTTGATTTTTGCATGCATTACTGGATTCTTGGATATGTTTATAGCACTTGTATTATCACAATATAGTATCACAAGTTTGGTTACCTCTTCTTTCATTCCTTTCAATAGATGTTTGAGCCACACAATGTTTGTGCAATTGATTGCTGCTACCACATATTCTACTTTTGCAGTTCATTGAGATGTGCATGCTTGTTTCTTGCTAGTCCAAGTAACTAGCCTTTCACCTAAGAATAATTCTCCTCCACTTGCGTTTTTCCTATCATTAATGTTGTCTCCCCAATCTGCGTCTACGTATGCATTGAGCTCAAATTTCTCATTCTTTTTGTAGTATAGGCCAAAATCATCAGTTCCTTTGAGATACCTCATTATCCTTTTTACTAGCATGAGATGATTTTCTCTAGGATTATCAGAGAATCTAGCCAATATTCCAACTACTAAAGCTATGTTTGGTCTGCTATGTACAACATATTGTAGTTTTCCAGTTATGAATTTGTACATTGTTTGATTGAGTTCAGTTGATTCATCATTTTTGGATAGCTTATGTCCTATTGCCATTGGTGTGCTGATAGGTTTGGAGTCTTCCAATCCAAATGTTTTGAGTATATCTTTGATGTACTTTGATTGAGTCAAGAATATACCATGTTTTAGTTGATGTACTTGCAATCCAACAAAGAACTTGATTTCTCCAAACACAGACATCTCAAACTCATGTTTCATTTTGTCAGCAAAAATTGTGCAAAGTGCTTCCTTTCCTCCAAAAGTTATGTCATCCACAAAGATTTCAAATACAAGGATATCCTTACCTTCTTCTGATTTGATGTACATGTTGGTGTTATCATCAATTCTTTCAAATCCTATTTGCATTAGATACTTGTGAAGTCTCTCATACTAAGCTCTAGGGGCTTGCTTTAATCCATATAGAGCCTTATGCCATTTGTATACCTTGTTTTTGTTATTTTCATCAATAAATCCTTCTGGTGGATCTATGTAGACTTCCTCTTCAAGTATACCATTCAAAAATGCAGACTTAACATTCATTTGATGGACTTTAAATCCTTTGAAGGCTACATATGCCAATAAGGTCCTTAATCCTTCCATTCTGGCAACTGGAGCAAAAGTTTCTCCATAGTCTAGTCCTTCTTCTTGTGCATACCCTTTATAGACTAGTCTTGCCTTGTTCCTTGTGATTTCACCATTCTCATCTAACTTGTTTCTAAACACCCATTTGGTTCCAATTACATTCTTGTCAGCTGGTTTGGAGACTAAGGTCCATGTCTTGTTCTTTTCAATTTGTTCTATTTCTTCTTTCATAGCATTGTACCATTCATCATCTTTTATGGCTTCACTTATTGTTTTTGGTTCCATTTTGCTGAGTAGACACATCTCACTTCTATGTCTATTCCTTGTTATTGGTCCTACCTCTTTCTTTCCAATAATTTGATCTACAGGATGATGTCTTCTTATATATTTTTCCAATATTGGTTCTTTCCTTGTTTGCATGTTGTCTCTTTTAGAATCTGAATCTTCATGTGTATTTTCATCAGACATTTCTTCATTTCCTTCATGTTGACTATTCTTAGAATCTGAATGAACATTCTTTGTAATCTACAGCTCAACTTTAGAATGTGTCTGCTACTTGACATTCATTGTTTGTGACTCGGTAGATACTGGATTTTGTTGTTGATTGTCATTCTGAGTTGCAACTTCACCATTATTAGGCATACTTTCATAAAAGTATACAAAGTTCTTGTATTCTTCTACTTTCTTGGTGTTCTCAACACTTTGAACTTCTCCAAGCTCATCAAATTTCACATTTGTGCTTTATACTACTTTGTTAGTGTTAACATTCAAGTAGTTATAAGCTTTTCTTCTAGTGGAATAACCAAGAAATGTGCCTTCCTCACTTTTTGCATCAAACTTTCCATTTCTAAACTCTTTATATATATATAACATTTTCATCCAAATATTTTGAAATGTTTTACATTAGGAGAATATCCATACCATAATTCAAAAGGTGTTGTATTTGTACCTTTCTTGACTTGAACTCTATTGAGTGTGTAGACTGCAGTACTTACAGCTTCTCTCCAGTACTTGAGTGCAACAATTTTCTCCATCATTAAGGTCTTGGCACAATCAATAACTAATCTATTCCTTCTTTCTACTATACCATTCTGACGTGGAGTCCTGGGTGCTGATGTCTACCTTTTGATTCCTCTTTCATTGCAGAACTCTTCAAATTATCTTGATGTGAATTCACCTCATCTATCAGATCTGAGACATTTTAGGCTCTTTCTCAACTTTGGCCAAGTTCCATTTGAACATTTGGAATGCATCTAATTTTTTTTTTAGGAACATTACTATCATCATCCTTGAATAGTCATCTACAAATAACATTATGTATCTATCCCCTTTGTAGCTTTGCACTTCAATAAGACCACACAAGTTAGTATGAACTAGCTCTAATACTTCATTAGAAGTATAAGCCTTGCTTTTGAAAGTTGACTTGTTCATCTGCCCTAGTTGGCATTATTTGCACATGGTGTTATCAGGCTTCTTCAACTTTGGTAGACCTCTGACTTTCTTCATTTTGCTAATGCTTATCAGATTGTCAAAATTTACATGACATGGCCTCATAACCATACATCATCAATTTGAGCAATGAGACAAGAAGCATCTTCCATGTCTAGGTAGAACAAATTACTCCTAGTCTGGTCACCTTTTCCTATTAGACTTCCTTGAGAATCATAAATCTTAGCAACTCCATTTTCAAATTCAACCTTGCATCCTATGTTGCCTAACTAGGAGACACTTAACAAGTTATAATTTAGGCCTTCAACATAGTATGCATTATGACATGATACCTTTTCAATAAGCTTGATACTACCTTTCCCTTTGATCTGATATGGTGCATTGTTACCAAATCTAACACTATTTCCTTCATATTGAATAAAGGTAATGAACTTACTTTTATCTCGGGTCATGTGATGAGAGCATCCGCTATCTATGATCCATTTGTTATTCTTGTTCATGTGGGTTACCAGGGAAATTGCTTCATCTTCATCTAATTCATCTTTCATAGCCACATAGACTACTTCATCATCATTCTCGTTAGAATCTTCTTCAACAATGTAGCATATTTTGCCTTTACCTCTGTAGTCCTTGTTGTCCTCCTTCTTATTCTTGAGGTTGCCTCCATCCTTTTAATTTTTCTTTTCTATGCATCTAGCTGCAATGTGACCAACTTCATTACAATTGAAACAAATGATTGGTAGCTTACCTTTGAATTTGCCTCTTCCTCTATGAAATATTCTTGCTAGTAATGCCTCCAATTGGTCTACATCATCTTCATCAGTGCTGCTATCACTAGATACATACTTTCCTTTTCCACCTTTTTTTCTTTGTTTGCACCTCCTCGTTGTCTTTTATTGTCATCTTGGCTTTGAATAAAGATTCAAAATTTTTTGGCTTGTAGTTGTCAAAGTTGGATAGCTCAAAGGTAGTGAGTCTTCCAATTATTCCTTCAAATGACAATGTGTTTCCTGGTACACACCTTAGCTCTTGGATGGCTAATACTCTTATAACATAGATAGGAAGCAAAGTTCTAAAGTATTTGCTACATATTGTTTCTTTCGATAACTATCCTTCTAGGCTTCTTATGACACTTACCACTTCTTTCATCCTTACACCATATTAAGCAACATTCTCTCCTTCTTCCATTTTCATGTCATCAAACTTTCCTCTAAGGCTCTCTCTTTTGGCTCTCTTGACATTATCATCTCCTCCATAGATGCTTGATAATGTTTTCCACATCTGATGTGCAGTACCACATTCTTTGATGTCATCATACTTGGCATAGTTTAGTGCTGAAGCAATCTTTAACATCGCTTGATTGTGCTCCTTCTTCTTGTTCATGTCTTCTACAGTGAGGGGTATTGCAGGGTCTACATGATCAATTATGATTTAGGTCTATGCATAGTCACCTATTGATCCAAGTTGCAACTTAATCAGACTTTTCCATACAACAAAGTTATCTTTGTTTAGCTTGAGAACTTCTCTCTTGGACATCTTGATCTTCCTGCTGCTACTACCTTGAAACAAATCAGCAGTAGGCTCTGATACCAATTGTTAGAATTCTTTTAGAATAACTAAGAGGGGGGTTGAATCAGTTGTTCAAGGTCCAATAATGTCCAATACAAATTTTTAATAAAATGAGGGTGACTCAAAAGTACCAGCATTTTTACTTTCTTGTCAAATTCTTAATGGCATATAATCGAAATTATCATGCATGCAATTAAACATTAAATAGTCATGAAAAGTAAACATGCATCACCACATAACACAAAGGATTTTGGTGACCCAGAAACCCTCTAGGAATAAGAAGGTAAAATTGGGGTCAGGATGACACCCACAAAAATAATGTGCAATAGATTTCAACCACTTCTAACGGTTTTCCCTATTAAAGGCTTTACACACTATTAGATGTGACCATGTTAAAGGATTTCTACACCTTGTTAGGATTGTGCCTTGTTAGAGGACTTAAGAACAATCAACTTAGAATGCCACCCTGTTAAAGGATTTACATAGAGCTGTTAGGCCCACACAAGTCCATGGGATTTACAATCACCTTCTCAAAAGATTCTTTTATCCCCCTCTAAGGATCTCTTATCCTTCACCTAAGGATCTCTTATCCTTCTCCTAGGGATATTCTATCCTTTTCCTGAGGCTTATCCACCTAGCTATTAAGCTAACCTAGCAATGTAGGATTTCAATGTCTAATACAATGGTAAGAAAGTATTAGAAAGCTTTTGACCTGATAAAGATTGCAACTCTAACCTTGCAAATTTTAGATCACTCTTTAGTTATTTCCTTTGCTTGGCCTTTCTTCCTTGTAGTGCTAACAGCTTGTCCACCCTTCAAGATCTATCTCCTTGAGTTCTTCCACTCTTTATGCCAATGCACTCTATGGTCACTTGATCAACTCAAAGTCTTGATGCTCTATGCTTACTCCTTACTATGTCCTCCTCTTGACACTTCACACTAGCCTTCTCTTGGCTTCTTCTCACGACCACACTTGTGACCAACACACTCTCTCACTCTTGATCTCTGACCTATAACTCCTTATAAAGAAGTTATGTTCTTCATTTCCCACTCAAATCTTCTTGCTCATCAATTTGATTTGATCTGAGAGAACGATATTATTTTCCCTCCAAATTTTCAACTTCATGAGTATTCACCTTGAATTGGTTTGCATGGTTTACACAAAATTTTGTGATATCTACTCATCATCCTTATCATCTAACTGATTCACAAAATTCAATGTAACAAAATTATCATTAATAATCTGGAAAATCTTTTTGTCTTAACAATAATGCAACAACTCATCATCATTGGTTTATTGATGCTTAGCATTAACTGGGTTACTCAACTTCTATTGCTAATGCAGCAATTCGGCACTATCTAGTTCTAGATTGCTTGGCACCCTCTATAGTTTTTGCTTTACTTGGCACCTGAAGATTTTTTGTATTGCTCAGCTTCTACTATTTTCTTTAATCACTCGGCTTCTATTTACTTTGTAGTGCTTGGCTCTTTTTGGATCCTGAGTTACTCGGCACATGTTGAATTCTATATAGCTCGACATATGAACATCTCTATTACATAGCATATACAATTTTCTGGATCACTTGGTACCTAAATGATTCTTGATTTGCTCAGCATCCACTACCTTTTTCTGATGCACACCACCTGAAGGATTTCTCAACACACACTAAAGTTGAACTTGCTCAACTTTAACTAGCTTTCTCGGCACTCACAAATGAACTTAGTTAAACCTTACATCTTTGATGTGTCTTAGTGTGTCCATTCCTTGTGTCTTAGAGTATGTCACCAATACACTATTTTATCAATGGCTTAGCTAATTCTTATACTTCATTACAACATCATAACTTCAACCTTTCTTTAGGTGCTCTAGTTACATCTTATTGATTGCCTCCTCCTTGTCAATCGACCAATTGATAGTATTTGGATCATTTAAGCAATTGTCATTCCTGCAAGTAGCAAGTTTGATATCAATGACAAAAAAATGATTGAAAACATTCTTTACCAGTTCTATCATTCTTTATTCATGATCTTTTTAATCATTTCCAACAAGTTATTGTCCAAGATGTTAGAAGATGTTACAACTACAAAATTTGAGCCATAGGAGATATGGAGATGAGGGAAGCCTATGAAAAATTGTGTGAAAATGGAATATTGAAAGAAGAGTATCAAATTGTTGAGAAGAAGGGTTTGACGTGTGTCCTAGAATTCCCCACATTTTTCAAAACTGAATGGATCAAGATAGTGATTAGCAGGATACATGATGGAAGTTTATAGTTGGATGATGCTCCACTAAAAATAACAAAAGGGGTTGTACATAGAGTAACAGGATATCGAACCCTAGATCAGCCAAAGACCCTTAAGAGTGATTCTAAGGAAGCAATTGGAAAGAACACTGGTGCCAAGTGGAACAAGAGAGGAATGAAAATAGTCACTATTCAAGACCCTCTTGTTGGCTTTTCTATTAGGGTTATTGCACATAAATTCTATCAATCCAGTAGACTTAATAGTGTACCATGCATTGCAGTGGATGTGGGTTACAAACTAGTGAAAAAGGATCATACTTATGATCTTGCAGAATTGCAATTGCAAGAAATCAATGAAAACTTAGCAGTAATAAGGAGAACCAAAGGAGCCCAATGCAAGTTTGGTGCAATTTTGATTTGTATATTTTTCTATGTACAGAATGAGTTTCCATCTTTTGTAAAGTTGTGTGGAAAGAAAATAGGTCTATAATAGCTCAAGTTAATGAATACATTGAACAAATGGGAGCTAATTTTGAAACCCTTATGACTAGCTATTTTGAAGACTTCAAGAAGACCATGAAGAAAAGGCTAAGAATACTAGTTTCATTGAAAGAAAAGCATGTAAATGATGTATGCTTTCTTGTAGATATTGATTTTACCTATATACAAGAAGCCATACCAAGAGTTAGATGGCTAAGACCTCTTAGCTATGAAATAAATATAGATGCGACATCAATAGCTATAATTACACTAATAGCTATGGAAGTGGACAAAAGTGCACCACATTTTGGAACTTATGATGTGGTAAGGTCAAAGGTGGATATGGAGTTGAAGACTGCCTCTACACTAAAGAAGAAGGAAAAACTTGTGAAGAAACTTAAAGCTAAATTTGGTGAGGGCATCGCAGAAGAAGAAGAAGATGAAGATGATGAAGAAGAACAAGGACAAGAGACACTTGCTTTGACCCAAGGCATGGGTGAGGATGTAGAAGAAGAAGAAGTTGCTAAGTAGGAAGCACCAAGCTAGAACCAAAGAAGAGAAAGACATAGAAATAGCCAGTTCCACAGCCTAAGGGGAAGAGTAAAGCAACAAAACTGAGTCTAGCCAAGCCTACTACAAGGGTAGATACTAGGGCAACAACACAAGTGGCAAAGGAATAGTGGAAGCAAAAATCTATAGAGCAAGGAGGGCCTACAGAAAAGAAGAAAAGAAGAAAATATGTTGCACCCCTAGAGTCAAATGAAGAAAAGACAAAGTCTGACAATGATCAATTTAGATTGGTAAGGCATTCCACCAAATCTAATTTGGAGAATATTTGTGATAACATTAGGGACAATGTAGATTTGACTAGATTAAAAGGAATTAATTTTAATAAATTTTCAAGAGAAGAACAGAACATAGTGGAAGAATCTATCTACACTATGATGGCCAAGTTCAAGACTACCACACTTGAACTTGACAATTCTATGCCTAAGGAGCTAAGCTTCATTGTAGAAAATAAATGGCATTACTACCTTAATATGGAGAAGGAAATAAGGGAGTCAACATTAGCTTATGTGATGCCAGAACTTACAAAAGGTTAAATAAGAAAGGTTATAAGAAAAATGGGAGCAAATTTGTACCCAAATATAGAGCCTTTAGTATTTACAAAATAAAATAGAGGATGTTGTAAGGAAATCCACACAAATGTGTAAATTGATTTATGGAATGACTACTATCAAGGAAGGGTAGGAAGATCCCTTTGAGGGAATAAATGATAAGAAAGAAGAGAAGAATGAAAAGGACAAGGAAGGAGAGAAAGAGAAAGTAGAGGTAATAGTGGAGAAGACATAACAAGGTGATGAGGCAACAGCTAAGGAATAGTAGCTAGAACAGAGTGCCCAAGACACCCAATTGCCACCACCAAGTCTTCCACATACAAAACCTACAAAAGGTATGATTTTCAAAGATTTTCTTGACACCTCAGGTTAAAACATCAATCCACTAATTATAGAGGATCTCAAAAAGATCCTTCACAAAACAACATTGTAATCACAATTGTGCACAAATCCTATTTTGGTGAGTGTAGAAGAGTTGCAAAAAGCTATAGAAAAAATCACTAAGGAGAAGGTGAACACACAAGAACCACCTTCAAAACCTCCCATAGCTACAGATAATGAACCAAAAGAGCAGGCAACACAAGACACAACTGCTAAGGTTGATCCCACAGTAATAGCAACAAAAACTACTGAGGAGCCAACAAAGGAGTATATAGCAGAAGATGTTCCTACAACACAAAGCCAAGGTGAACCTCCTCAAATCATTTTCATTGATCAAGGTAGAAGTGGAGAAGATAAGGAAGAGGAGGACATCCCCAAGGAAAGAGAGCAAGAGGCAATACAAGCATTGGTAAATTTTCCTACTATGGGGACTCCTACCAAATAGTTGAGCACTAGTGCCATACCACTACAAATCTCAACACCAAGTTCAAGCTTCACCAAGGTAGCAATGGTACTTCACTATGGAGACCCTATACTTGATGAAAAAATAATCATACCTAGTTATGACTACAAAATAATGAACTTGGCATAGATAAATGAAGTGCAAGAAGCACTATAGAGAAAGAAGAAGTAGGAGATACTCAAAAATGAGTATAGACAAAAGCAAGCATTGGTAGAAATCAAAGACATATTCCTTGATGCATTCATCTTGCTAGTACTTGATGAAACAAAGTCCATCATGGAACAATGGTCAAACATAGTGGACCAGGTACAAAATGAAGACCTTGATAAAAATGTCAAATTATTAGAGTGGTGTGAAAATAAATTTGAAATGAAAGTTAATGAGAAGATATCTAGTGAGATAGCACTATCATAGGTTGAATTGGCTAAAAAGGTTGAGAAGGATAAAATAGTACTTGAGAATATATTCTCATTGTACTCTAAATTGTGTGACTCATCATTTTTCACACAAGAAACTAGCTAGAGAATACTGAGCTTGGAATGCAATCTTAAGATATCTAGCACATAGCTACCTAAAGATCTAGCTCAAAGTGAGAAGCATTTTGCAACAATGCTTCACATTCAAAAGGAGTTTGTTGTATTAATAGCAAAAGAGGCTAATGTTAAGGCCAAATTGATAAAAATATAGTCTACTATCACCTTGCATCTAGAAGTACTACATAAGGAAGTGGCCTATGCAGAAAATGTTTTGAAGAAGGATCCAAATCTTTCTACCTTAGAAAGCCTTGTACATTTTGTAGCAGAAACATCCATCCAGCACAAAGAACTGAAAATTGCCTTAGAAAATTGGGATGCTTCTCTTGAGATGATAATGGAGGTAAATAAAACATTTTTGGCTAAATATTCTGTTCATTCTTATGACCCTTTGACATAAGTGTCAAAAAGGGGGAGATATTCATTATGCATATAATAAGAATCAGAGAGATAATAAATTATGAAAATAAAAAATAAAGGGGGAGATATTCATGTAAAGAGGGAGACATAGTAAAGATAGGAGATAATAAGAATGGATGTGTAGATAAAAGGGGAAATAAGGAAGTAAAAGCCAAAAGGAAAACAAAAAAATACAAAAAGATGTGTAAGGGGGAGAAAAAACAAAGGGGAAGTACAAATAGACTAGAAATAGGGTACACAAAAACAAAGGCAAAGGAGTGATAAAGTAGATAATGAAATGCCAACATGAGACAAATTGAGCTTAAGGGAATGGCACATTAGCTCAGAGGGAGTTACAAGCTTTTTGAGGTATACAAAATCTTTGAACAACTTTTTTGAAATCTTGTACATATGTCAAATAGAATGTGTAGTATACTCATAGAGATCAAACTCATAATGCTTAGTTAAGTATTTTTGCTACTCATGCCAAAGGGGGAGATTGTTGGTCTCAGATTGATTTTGACAATTGAGTGTCAACACACTTAAGCAATTCTCAAGATGATGCGGAGTATAATACAGATGTTGAGCTACAATATGTACTGAGCTAGAGATTTAATAGGTGTTGAGTGAATTTCATGTGCCAAGTGAAGTTCAAGTGCCAACTAATGAGTGATGCTGCGAAAAATAGAATTACTATAGAAGCTAAGTGAAACATAATTCCTATATGTGTCGAGCATCAGCAATTAGTAAGTGATGAGCAACATAGAATCAACATATGAGTTTGTGCCTTCACAAACATAGATGTAAACCATTTTTGAGCCTAATCAAGATGAATCTTGAAGGATCTTGAAGATAAGATCGAATCTTTTGCATTACCTATGTAATCAACATGTAATCAATAAGAAAAATGAAGAAACCATGCAACCAATAGGAAAAGTGAAAGACTTGAATAGGAAAAGAAGAATGAATATTGATCGTAGATTCATACCTAACCCTAAGTCTTTGAAGCCTTTAAAAGGAGGATGAAACCCCATTATTCTTGTGTGCATGAGTAAGAGTTTATGGGATAATTCTAGTAAAGTGCAAAGGGTTGTAAAGACTTGGAAAGAGCAGAACAACATTGCAAAATTCAGTTGATTAGAACAGAGTATCAAAATTTTGAGAATAGACATATTAGAACAAAGAAAGATCTGAACAAGAAAAAAAAAAACAAGGATCTGGAACCAACAATTGAAGATTGCAAGTCATCAAGTCAAAACTTTCTAATACTCTCTAGCCATTGTATTAGGAATGAAAATCCTATGACGATAGGCTAGCTTAATAGCCATGTTGTAAGCCTTTAGACAAGGTGTTAAATCCTTTGACAGAGTAACATTCCAAGTGAGTGCTTGTAACTCCTTTAACCAAGTCACTTTTAATAGGGTGTAAAGTCTTTAATAGGACATGCTTTTCATAGGGTAGACCATTGGAAGTGGTCAAAATTTGTAACCTTAAATTGTTACATATTGTTGTAGTGATACTTTGTGGGTGTCATCCCTACCCCAGTTTTACCTTCTCATTTTTGGAGGGTTTTTGGGTTACCAAAATCTTATTTTAAATCTATTTTCATGCATGTCTTTACTTGCATGTTTATTAGATGAATTAGATGCATGTGAATGATTTCAGCTAAAAGGTTTTGAAAAGGTTAAAGTTAGTTACTTCTAATTCACACCCCCCCCCCTCCCCTCGTAAATAAATCTTCCCACTTGTAAATTCCAACAATTGGAACTGCGTTATCATGATCACATCCAAATAGTTCCATTTGATAGGTGAAAAAGAGTCGAATTAGTATTCAAGATACAAAAGGATCATTAAGTGAGATCGGTATTAGTTATCACCAAGTCACCTTCTCTACCGAGTAAGCTCGGGTTATGGACTCTACCGAGAAAATTTAGGAGTAATAAGAACATTTTTGATTACCAAGTTACGAAACCTTCACCAAGTAATCAATTGAATAGTGGATGACATCCTATCAAGCATTAATGGTGAACTTTTAACAAAAGGCAGGAAATCAAATTCATTTTCATCGAGAATTCTAAGTGTTATTGTGAAGAAGCAAATTGCAGAGTGGCCAAGTGACTTTGAGTGGAATTTGTAGCAAGGCTTTCAAGGATTGGATAATTTACTAAGTAATCATGGCATCAAGTAGCAGAAAGAGCAAAGCAAAGAAATAATCTAAGATGTTGGTCCAAGCAGTTGAATGGAAAGCACCTTATTTCAAACTTGTGCCAGTGGTTGTTGAAACCCTTGACCCAAATGGAGTGCAATCGAAGATTCCTCCAAAGGTACTTCTCATTAATGACATCCAAACTCATTTTAAATGTGCTATTTAGGAAATAAAAACCCTAGAAATGGAGGAAACCCTAAGTGGACTGTGTGTGAATAGGATTCTCAAACCTTAACATAAACATTTGGAAGACAAGGGTTTAACTTACATTCCCCATCTGCCCCAAGCTTTCCAAATCAAATAGATTAGACACATCCTAGGTCAAGTTCACAATGGTTAGTTATGGCTTGAACAACCAATTTTGATTACTAAGAAGATGATTTATCACATTACCAACCTCCCCATGCTCACCATATCTAAAGTCACTAAAACCCTAAGTCAGGTGGAATTGGAAAAGAAAATGATAGCCAAGTGGGATGATAGAGGTATGAAAATCGGTAGTGTAACTTATGCAAAACTAAAATTTAGGATACATGTGATAGCTCACAAGATTTATAGTTCTAGCTATCTAAATAGTGTTTCATGTGAAGCTGTTGACTTGGCATACAAGGATGTGAAGAACAACTTGTCATATGATCTTGCAGATTTGTTGTTGAAGCAATTCAACAAGAACATGGAAAGTATTAGGACTTCCAAGAATAACCCTTGCAAATTCAATTCTTTGTTGACGTGTTTATTTTTCTATGTTCAAATTTTTTTCCTTTCAAAAGGCACAATAGTATGGAGAAATGATGTGCTAGTGTTATATCAAATTAATGAATATATTTCTAAAACGTGAGATAATTTTGTCATCATAATGGATAACTATTTTGATGTCTTCAAGGAGAAAACAAATAATAGATTTAGAATACCCAATAAATTGGTAGAAGACTTCAAAGATGATTTTTTTTTTATGGTACACAGTGATAGACTCTACATTCAGGCAATGAAACCTAGAGTTGTATGGGTAAAAACTCTTCCCTATGAGGTAAATATAGATGAAAGAAAGGAGATAATTAAAGGCTTGATTAATGAACCTATTGATCCAAAGGCACCACACTTTGGAGCATATGATGAGGCAAAGGCAAGGATAGAGCTAGAGATAAAGCTCCCTCAGGTGGTTAACAAAGGAAAGATAAAGATACCAAAATTGAAATCAAGTATACCTCTAATGTTTACCGAGGGCAAAGGAATACAAAATCTTAGATAATGCCAAGAATTATTTTGATTGAGGCGATAGGTGTTGAAGTTGATACTTCTCAACACATTTTGTTGCAATTATAAGAGGCAGTCCAAAAGTTCAATGAGGACTCTAGTGGTCAAGAAAAATTGATTAAGAAACTAGAAAAGAAATTTGATAATAAAGTGCTTGAGCACATTGCTCAGCAAATAGCTAATCAGAAAGTGGAGCTTTCCTCAATTCTAACCAATCTTGAAACCTCTTGCACTGATGTAACATCACTTTTCAAGAAGCTGCATGATGTTACCAAGTCCACAAAGGAGATAAAGAGAAAATTGTCAAAGTGATGAAAATTTGAAGGCTAGTGCACAATAGTTGCAAGTTGACTCAAGTTCAAGCTCTACACATCATATGAAAATCAGAATCTTGTTAGGTATGCAAGCAGAATTGATGAGAGAAGAAGCAAGGATCCATTCTACACTAATAGATATTCAGAATAGGATCCTTCCCATCATGGATACAATGCAAAAGCATATTGTTTATTCAAAAATATTGATCCATGACAACAATTTCTCTATTGTAGATCACATGATAGAACTCTTTGCAGAAGTGCAAATTGCTCTCCATACATGCAAGATTTTGCAAGAAAATTGGGACAAAACTCTAACACTTATTATTAAGATGCATTCTGAGTTTCTTTCTCATTTTGGTGTCCCCATGTAAATAATTTTTTTGAATAAATCTTTGGCATTATTGTCAAAAAGGGGGAGAGACAATGTATAGTGAGAGACAATGTATATTGTATGGAGGAGAATCATGCAAAGAGAGAAAGTGTATATAGCAAAAAATTTGGATATAGTATATTGTATATACTTATAAAGATAAATTTTGAAAAATCTCAAAATAGTATACCATACTGAGTTAGTATCACATTGTGATATATATAAGTTTTGGCTAATAAGTATTTTTGTCACTAATGCCAAAGGGGGAGATTGTTGACGTATCAGTCAAGTTTGTTATTAGTGACAACACTTATTCAAATTTTGTATAGCTACCAAGATCATTGAATAGTGTTTGCCATGTAATTTAGTAGCCACTGAGCTCTACAGTTGCTACCAAGTCTTATGGACTAATTCTAATGGCTACTAAGCACTCTAGTTCAAATCGAGCAAAATTTATGCAATGTGATGTATAATAGTTCAACCTGAGCACTCTAGTGGTTACCGAGCTTTGCAATTTCTATTGAGCTAGTAGTTCATGTAAAGTGAAGTTAGTGTTGATCGAGATGTATAGAAATTAATGTTTACTGAGTGCAATTATAAGTTACACAATATCTACTAAGTCACCAGTGCAGATCAAAGTCAAGACTATGTTGAAGTGATTAGTATGGATTGAGCTTCTACTTCTACCGAGTGCATGACAATGCTGAGTAATGACAATGGATGCCAAGTATCAAAACTTCACCAAGTCAGTCCCTTCTATGATGGCCAACTTTGTAATTATGAAAATTGCATTGATATAATGGGTGATCCCACAATAATGGGTTCCACTTTTTGACCAATTTTGGCACTGAAATCAATATTTTTGAAACAAACCTTAGATACGAGTGACTATATCTCTAAAACTATGAATAATTTCAAGATGATGTAAACTAGTGATTTCTAGTACTCTATTCCTACTTTCTAACCATATTTTTTATTTTTATTTTTAAAAATATTTAAGTCAAATTTTTTTTCTCCTCCAAAAAGTGGTACATATTAAAATTCAATATTTTTAAAGAGTGGCAGTCCGTTTGACACACATAACTTTTGTTTTAGAAAAGATAATGAGGTAATTCTTTCGGCATTGGATTTGTACCATCAATATCTAGAGGATGCATTTGGTTTGATTCAATTTGGTTGAATAGTGTATAGTTTATGAAGTTTTGAAGTGACACCAATGTTAATTCAGACATACGTTCCTTTTGACATAGATAACTTGAACTCAATTTATCATAAAATTTTATTTTATTTTTAATAGAAAGTTATCTCAATTACCCTTTTCCTAGATACTTTTCAAAAAAAATTGACCTAATTTACTAATTTTCCCGAAGTCTCAAAGTTAGTTGATGTTCAATTGGTAATGAACCTATAATGAGTTAAACTCATATTTGAAAGTTTTAATGAATATAATATGTATTACGATTATAGTCGTTGGAAAGCTTGCTCCGAGTAGCACAAATCGGTATTTTTTAGTTTACAATAGGAGATCATTCATTTTCAATTTTTGGCATCAAAAGAGCCACTTTTATTTCTTTTTCAAAAAGAGGGTCAAAATTTTCTAAAATCACATGTTTGCATGAACACTATGTTCGCGTGAACATATTAAAGGTGTTCGCACCAACATATGTTCAGTGAACATGCAGGGCTAAGTTTACCATGCAAACAAACAATAAAATGGAGAAAATGGTGTACATATTAGTGGGGTATGTTCACACAAACATGCCCTATATATATCAAATGTGTTCGCATGAACATATATTATAATTGTGTTTGCATGAACATAACGTGAATGTTTGTGCAAACATATTAAAGGTGTTCATGTGAACATGCGAGGCTAAGTTTACCATGCAAACAAATAGTAAATTGGAGAAAATGGTGTAAATATTAGTGGGGTATGTTCATGTGAACATGCCCTATATATATCAAATGTGTTTGTGCGAACATATATTATAATTGTGTTTGCATGAACATAATATGAATGTTCGCATGAACATATGGTAAATCTGATATGCAAATTTTGCCTTTTTTTTAAATTTCCTTCATCCCGCAAAAGTGGAACCCATTGTTGTGGGTTCACCCATATATACATATATATGTAATGTATTGTATCATATCCAAGTGTGTCAATTTTTATGTGAAGTGAAGCATGCAAATGAGAATCAATAGTAGCCAAAGTGTATTATAAGGCCATATTAGTAAAGGAGTAGCATAGACATATCCATCACAAAAGGTGATTAGTACTTCAAGGAATCTCTATTAGCAAATTAGTTGTAAGCCAGAGATCTACCATTTCATCCTAACAAGTGAACTAATCCAAATCCTCTAACAGGGTAGACTTAATAGTCTTTACTCAAATCTCTTTACCAAGTGCATACTTAATTGTGTGTTGTAAAACCTCTAACAAGTTGGACCTAGTAGTCCTATTTGCTCCTAGCAAAGTAGATCATCAAAAGTGATCACTATAAGCATTAACCATCCAACTTTATGCTGCGGTATTGAAGTTTTGTGGGTATCATCCCCACCCCAATTTTAATTTCTATTTGGAAGGTTTTTGGGTCACCAAATTATTGTGTTCAAGTGTTATATGTTTTCAATTTCTCATGCATACAGTTAGACTTGATTTAATGAATTAAATGGTAACTGCATTATTGCATCCAAGATCTGAATTTGGTAAGGCTTCTGAGGTTACTAATTCACCCCTCCCTTTTCAATAACTTGGCATAGTCTTGAATATTTCCAACAAAATCAGACCCAAATAGACTATGCAAAGTGTTGGAGAGTTATTTAAAAAATCAATTGCCTAGTGCTTGTAACAAATGAAAGTTGTCGTGGGTTGGCTGCCAGTGTTGAGTATAGTCATCGGTTGGACTACAAAAATTTTTGGATTTAAATGCCACCAGGGTTTAATGTTTCTTGCCAAAAATTGTAGTCTATTGGCTAGATCTAAATGAAATATTCTACCAAATATTCTTTGTGGGGTCGGGGTTTGACCACCCAGTTCTTGCAAAAAAAATTCTGTACAGGCTATATTGGCAATTTGTTTTTCAAAAAATATAGAAATTCAAAAATAATTGTAGAGAAAAATAAAATTGAAATTTGAAACATAAATCAACAGATCTAATAAATGATGATACTAGATTTGCAAATCAGGTCTTTGGGTGTTAGTTTGCAAAAAAAAATTGCCTCAAATTTGACTATGGCCTAGCATAGGCAAATTTATTGTCAATTTTTAATGAATCGACACTCTAGATGTGATGGTGAGGTCTGTTTTGGCTCTAGACACTCGTAAAAGCTTCAGATTCTTTGGATCTAAGTTGAGGTGTCCTTAGAGAGTTGAAACAAGATTGGTCTCCAATGACTATGAAATGATGCCTCTATGGCTCTAATACCATGTAAGAATTTTTCTTAAGGAAAAATTTACCCAATACCAAGAAGCACAATAGCTAGCACAAAAGAGCAATAGAGTATGATTAGAATAACAATATGATATTCAATTCCTTGTTTAGTACACTAGAGGTGCCTATATATAAAGGCTTCTAAGATGCATCTAAAATGCCTAGGAGTTAGAAATATGATAAGTCTTACAACCAGTAACATGTCCACCAAGTGTGAATTATCCTCCATTAAGCACATGAGTAAGTGCAATGATGTGAGGATAAGCCTACAAAGGTGTAGCACACACAATTATGTTGTAGACACCATGTGCTAAAATAATAATGCGAACAACTATGTTGTCAACATGATGACTGACTAGTTTATGTAAACTCCAGTGTTGTGAAACCATGTGCTAAATTAGAGTTGCTTTCTCTAGTGTTGTCAACATGACAACTCAATTGAGTACACAAACTCCTAGGTGTCTAACCTAAGAAATAATTAAATAATGCATTTATCTAATTAAACCTAAATAAAGCATAAATAATAATTATTTACACTAATAGACATTTCAATAAATATTATTATTTTTAATTATATATTTTAGTAACATTTAAACACCAATTTATAGAGCTCAAAGTCAATAATATTGTCATATAGAATTTATAATTTTTTAAATAGATATAGTATATTGTAATTAAAAAAACTCTACAAGCACGTATTTTAACACTCAAAAATATGTTGATTTTGAGAAAGAAAAATATATTAAATCATGTCAAAAAAAATAAAAATTTATATGATGTTCTAGAGGAGAGAGTCCTCTTTCAGAATGTATAACTTTTCTTTTAGTTGGATTAGGTTTGTTTTGAAAAAGTGGTGGGAGTTGAAAACTATTGATTTCAAATGAGTTGAAATTTGAATCATTATAAAAGAGAAACTATAGGTCTAAAGTCGATTTTTATTTTTGATTATTCTAGATATATATGTTATCTATAACATAGTCTGAGTTCAAATAAAAGTAAGTTTATTTCCATATAGTTTTGTGCTAGGAACTAAGCCCCTAATTTTTAGCATTTTTCAACAACTAAAAAATTATTTATAAAAACTAGGAAAATATATCAATTTTAATTCCAAATAATTTCAAAAAATATATAATCCTAAACTTCATCCATTTCTACACATTTCATTAATTTACTTTAGCATCAAACTCTAAATAATAATACTAGTTTTGTGTCGTTGAAGGTTAATAGTTATACTTTTGTTAGCCTTTTCTTTTATAAAAGGGTGACAAGTTTGTGCTTTTACCCTCTCTTGTGATGAATTGGAGGAAGTACCACAATTGCTCTTACATAGACATTTGTCAATGCATGATTTGATGAATCTTGAAATATCTTTCAATTTTCATTAAAGTTCCCATTGACAATTGCATTAGTGGAGTTGAGGAAGTGTTGCTTCTAATTTTCTTGGTTTCTTACCAAGTCTTTTTGATAATTTGATTCATAGATGTGTTGTTTCTTAGGCTTATGTCTCTTAGGAATTTCTTGTTTATTAATTTTCTTTAAATCTCTCACTACTCTATCTTCTAAACATGTGGTTAGAAAAAGGAATTCATATAGGTGCATTGATTTGAAATCATATTGATTATAAAATGCAAAATATAAAAAGACATTTTTTTTTTGGTTATGTTTCATTAAAGTTGTTAAAAATTGATAGCTACCTGCAAAGGCTTCCTTCTGAACATTCACATTGATCTTTGATTGGCTACTCAATAGTTTGAAAAACAAGCATTTGGAACCTTGGAGCTGGTCATTGACTAGCTTTTCAAGAGAGAGATTTGTAATAACCTCCATCATTAGCATCGTTGAAAATGAACACTCAAAAAGATGTTGAATTTAAGATTCTAGGGATGTCCTATTTCAAAATAATAGTACCAATGCCTTTGATTATCTAGCAATTACAAACATGAATGATGATAATGGAGGAAACCCAATCATTTCAAGAAAAGAAGAAATAGAGAGTGAACCCGATAAATAAGTAAAAGCCCAAGGTAGAGTAGAAAAAGAAATTGAGGAGCAAATAATTGAAGGTGTATTTCATGGGCACCAAGGAAAAAACACTAACAAGGATAAAATTGTCATATTATTACTTCATTGTGCACACAAAATGTTATGAGAAAACTTTCTACATCAGCACTAGAGTGACATCATTATGTATGTATGTATGTATGTATGTATGTATGTATGTATGTGTATATGTATATGTATATGTATATGTATATGTATACATATGTATATATGTATATGTATATGTATATGTATATGTATATGCATATATACATATATATACATATACATATATACATATACACATACATATATATACATATATATGTATATGTATATACATATATATACATATACATACATACTGAAATGTCATTTTTTCTGATTTTATATGATATTTCAAGCTTCTAATCAAATTTTCAAAATCAAACAACCAATATTACAAAGATCCTCCAATTTCTCAATAAACCCCAAATTGGGTATGTCCGAAATAGTGCCAAAAATTTCACAACTTCACAAATTATTAATAAATCTGAAAATGGACATTTTTATAGAAATTTTAGGAGCATAATGGCCTACAAAATGAAAAATGCCCGAAAACACCACAAAAACACTAATAATCTATCTCAAAAATTTAACCACATCCCAATACATATATTCAGCTCTATTTTAACATCTTAAAGTCTGAAATACAGTAGCAACTCAAACTAATATGAAATACTCAACCAAAAACACCAAACTCTTACAAAAAATACACTTGAAAACCCACAAATTTTCACTGTTCAGCACAAGGGAAAACTCTGCATGAGCTTGCACATGGAATGGCTTCAAACTCCCATCCTTAGCCTTTCTAGAAACCTACAAACTTCCATCCTTGGGTCTCCTTCTCCATAGGTTTGGCAGCCGCTTAAGAACAACAAAGCAATAAGCGAAAATCAAGTTCTGGAATGAGCCCAAAAAGCCTCCAAATCCCTTAAAAAAAGGCATAACCCTAACTCACGTCCAAGAGGGGTTAATAAAACATATTTTAATAATAATTTTATTTATTAGTCCATTGGTTTCCAAAGATTAGCCCCTTTTTCCCAAACTTCACCTTTTTTGGGCCTGCTTGCATTAGCAAAGATTATTATTTTTAAATATTTGAAAAGGGGACATGACAAGTCCTCCCCTCCCAAATATTGCTTTTCCTCAAGCAATGAAGATTGCAATGTTCAAGAATATGTTCTCCTTACCAAGTTGCACCCTCCAGTGGTAATCCTTTCCATTTGACCAAATGCTCTATGATGCTCTTGTTTCTCAATCTTTTCTCTCTTGTATCCAAAATCTCTTCTGGTATCCAAACTAATTTCCCTTCATCATCAAGAGGTGGTAATTCTATAGATACTATGGTCTTCTGGCTTAGAACCTTCTTCAGGCAAGATACATGGAAAACATTATGTATTTTGCTATTTGGTGGGAGCTCCAATTCATAAGCTACCTCTCCTACCTTCTTGGTGATTTTATAGGGCCCATAGAACCTTGGCTTGAGTTTCTCTGCCCCACTCCTCTTCAAGGTGCCTTGCTTATATGGCTGCAACCTGACAAATACCAAATCTCCCACCTCAAAAGATCTTTTAGTCCTTTTCCTATCAGCATAAAACTTTTGTTGGTTCTGTGCATGTTGTAGATTATCCTTGAGGGACCTTATTATGTCTTGGCTTTGCTTGATGAAATCACTTGCTGCAGGTACTCTGTTATCTGAAAGTACTAAATCAACAAAGGAAAGGGCATCATAACCATAAAGAGCATGAAAAGGAGGCATACCAATAGACATGTGATGAGATGTATTGTAACAATACTCCCCTAGGTGCAACCATTTCACCCAAGCATGTTGTTGATTTGAAACATAGTTCCTCAAATATTCCTTTATCCATTTATTAACTATCTTTCTTTGTCCATCTGTTTGAGGGTGATAGCTAGTACTAGGAATGAGTTCAGTTCCTACCAAATGAAAGAGCTCCTTCCAAAAAGAGCTAAGGAATCTACTATCCCGGTCACTGACAATGTTTCTAGGCAATCCATGTAATCTAAAAATTGCCTTGAAGAACAATTCGGCCACTTGTGATTCCTTGAAATCAGATGTGATAGGAAAGAAATGTGAATACTTAGTTAGTCTATCTACCACCACATATATGCAATCCTTACCTTGAACCTTGGGCAACCCGGTGATGAAGTCCATGGAAATACTTTCCCATTTTTGTTTAGGAATAGGAAGTGGCTGCAACAACCCTACAGGAAAATTTTTCTCACTCTTGCTTTGTTGACATACCATACATTCCTTAATGTGTTTAAGGACATCCTTCTTCATACCCTTCCATGAAAATCGCTCTCGAATTTGCCTATATGTCTTGAAGTATCCCTGGTGACCAGCCAAAGATGTGTCATGAAAGGCCCTCAATATCCTCTCCTTAGTTTTTGATCCTGGCACTAAGAAGATCCTGTTCTTGTAATAAATCAATTCATCAACAACCTCATACCTATTATCATCCACTAACTTATCCAAAATCTTGGTGGCAAAGGAATCTTTAGCATACTCTAAAATTATGGAGACTTTCCAATTAGCAGAGATAGATGTTAAGGAACACAGAGTGGGCTTTCTTAAGAGAGCATCAGCAACCATATTATTCTTTCATTTCATGTATTCAATATCAAAATCATAAGCTTGCAATTTGCTTACCCATTTTTGTTGATGATCATTCAAATCCCTTTGGTTCAAGAAGAACCTGAGGCTATTATGGTCTATCTTTATAATGACTCTCCCACATACCAAATATTGTCTAAACTTATGAAGTGCATGCACGATTGCCAACATTTCCTTATCATAGATGGAGTAACCTTTCTCTGATTGATTTATTTTTCTACTCTCAAATGCTATTGGATGTCCCCTTTGAGTTAGGATAGCCCCTATACCTTCTCCTGAAGCATCACATTTAACAACAAAAGGTAAAGAGAAATCTGGAATTGCAAGCACAGGGCATGAACTCATTACCTTCTTAAGCTTATCAAATGTTTTTTGTGCCTCTTCTGTCCAAACAAAAGCTCCTTTCTTTGTCAAATCAGTCAAGGGGGCAGCAAGCTGAGAAAATCCCTTGGCAAATCTCCTATAGTAGCTACACAACCCAAAGAAACCTCTCAACTGTGTAAGATTAGTGGGTGGAGGCCAATCCAAAATTGCCTGAATTTTTTGTTGATCAACCTATACTCCTTTAAAACTTATAATATGTCCCAAATATAGGATCTCTATCAAACCAAACTCACATTTAGATAGCTTAGCATAGAAAGATTGCTGCTCCAAGATTCCCAAAATAGTGTCTATGTGCTTCAGATGCTCTTCCCATGTTTTACTGTAAATCAAGATATCATCAAAAAATACCAAAACAAATTTTTGAAGATGCTGGCTGAATACCTTATTTATACAAGATTGGAATGTTGCAGGTGCATTAGTGAGGCCAAATGGCATAACAAGAAATTCAAAGTGCCCATAGTTACATCTGAAAGTAGTCTTTTCCACATCTTCACCCCTCATTCAAATTTGATGGTACCTTGATCTTAAGTCAATTTTTGAGAAGTATACAGCACCATGTAACTCATCAATGAGTTCATCTATGCGTGGTATGGGATACCTATTTTTTATGGCCTTCTTGTTTAGAGCCTTGTAGTCTATACACATTCTCATTGTACCATCCTTTTTTCTTGACAAGTACCACAGATGATGCAAATGGACTGGAGCTAGGCCTTATGAATCCCATGTCCAGGAGTTCCTTAATAGTTTTTTCAATTTCTTCCTTATAACCTCTTGGATGACAGTATGGGGTTATTATAATTGGTTTGGCACCCTGTTCTAACTCTATAACATGCTCAAAACCTCTATCTGGTGGTAATCTTGGAGGCAAGTCATTGAAAACTATACTATGCTTATCAAAAATATTTTGAATTTCAAAATGGAAATTACCTTGATTCTTTGGAGAGCTTGTTGGATGGATTATGACTCCTACTGCCCATGCTACTTGTCCTCTTCGAAAAGTCCTCTCCATCCTCTTTGCAGAGACCGCCTTAGGTGCTCCATTTGATAAGCCTCTCAATAAGACTTCTTTCTCATTGGAATGAAATGTAAACTCCATAGTTTGATGGTTCATGTAATAGCCTCCAATAGAGTGCAACCATTGAACACCCAATACAAGATCTGTCTCCCCAATGCCAACAACATAGAAGTCATCACATAACTCATAATCTCCTAAGGTCATCTTGAGTTGTTTCACCACCCGTGTGCAAGGCATAGTGAATCCATCAGCTACAGTAACATTGAATCCTTCAAAATCTTCTACTTTAAGCTCTCTTTTCATGACAAATCCCTCATTAATAAAATTATGAGTCGCCCCACTATCAAGAAGAACTGTCAACCTTTGCCCTGCTAGTACCCCTTGAATTCAAAAGGGATGGTATCTTGGGACTCCTGATAATGTTGCTAAAGTGCCATCCTTGCTTATTTCTTTTTCTTTCTCTTCTTCTACCTCCTCTTTAGTGTCATGAAATTCCTCATGCTCATCTGAATCAGATTCTAAAGCAACTTCAATATAGTGCACTTGACCTTTCCCCAAACATCTATGTCCTGGAACCCATGGTTCTCTATAGGTAAAACAAAGCTTTTCCCTTCGTAATTCACTCCTAGTCTCTTCATCTACCTTTTTTTTTGCCACATTTATCACATCTTTTGGTGGTAGTGTTGGAAAAGTCTTTTTCTGAAAATTCCCCCTATGTTGCCAAAGATTTGGGGTTTTTTGATCAGTGACTGGTTTCATAGGCATGCAAGTTTCAAGTTGCAAGCTTCTTTTGATAGCTTCCTGTAAGGTTGAGGGTGAGAAAGCCTTAACCAAACCCTTAACAGAATCTTCTAAACCATTAAGAAAAAGATAAACAATCCTCTTTTTACTCATATCAGGTACCATAACAGCCACTTTTTGAGACTCTTCTATATACTCATTAACAGATTTGGTTTGTTTCAACTTTGACAATTCTTTAAAGTACTCTTCATCATCCTTGAGGTCAAATATATCTATCACTCTTTGACTGAAATCATCAAATGTAGTTACCTGATCATGACCTTGAGTAGTCATTCCATGATACCGCCAATCATAGGCTGCATCTTCCAAGTGTAGACTTGAAAATTGAACAACATCACTCTCCTTCATGGGGTTAAGTGTGAAAAAAGTCTGTAATGTTTGTAGCCATGCTCTAGCTGAAATTTTATTTGTTCCATCAAAAGTAGGTGCTGTAAACTTTCTTATTTTATTTTTGAGCTCTCTTCCACTTATGTCATGCTCCCTCACGCTCTCTTTCTTGGGCATCAAAGTGTTCATCATATCCACATATTCTCTAAAAGGAACTGAACTGCAAAAGTCATCATCTAAGCCATTGTAAGTAGCTCTTAATGCAATCAAGTTACCTGTAACCTCTTCCATAGGATTAAGGGCTAGATTTGGTACTGGTGGCTCATCTGTAGGCAGGAAAATAGATTTTGTTGATTTAGAGGGTGTGGGTTTCATATTTATTGGCTCCTGTGAAGTGCTCCCTTTCTCATTAATAGATGCAACTCCTTGCAATTTTTTTGTCAATATCCGTAAAGCCTCTATAGTTTCTGCCAAACTATCCTCTATTTGCTTCTGAGTATTTTGGATGTCTTGAAAAAATTTCTTTGCCATCTCATCTTGATTAGCCATGCTTTTTCCTTCCTTGGATTTTGTACTTTTACTTTTAATTGGAGGTTTGATCAAAATTTCTTTATTCTTTTCTCGCTGCAAATATCTCTTTTCTTTTTCACTTGGTTGCATGCAAACTTCTATAAACCCTCAGGCTGGCAAGATCATAGCTCTGATACCACTGAAATGTCCTTTTTTTTAATTTTATATGATATTTCAAGCCTCTAATCAGATTTTCAAAATCAAACAACCAATATTACAAAGATCCACCAATTTCTCAATAAACCCCAAATCGAGTATGTCCGAAATAGTGCCAAAAACTTTACAACTTCACAAATTATAAATAAATCTGAAAATGGACAATTTTACAGAAATTTCAGCAGCATAACGGCCTACAAAATGACATTTCTGGATTTGTATAGCATTTACACAACAGCTCACAAATGTAGGACAAAAACTATGCTCATCGGGCTCCCAAAATCAACACAAAAATGCTTGGAAACACCACAAAAACACTAATAATCTATCTCAAAAGTTTAACCATGTCCCAATACATATATTCAGCTCTATTTTAACATCTTAAAGTATGAAATACAGCAGCAACCCAAATTGATATGAAATACTCAACCAAAAATACCAAACTCTTACAAAAAAACACACCCGAAAACCCACAAATTTGCACTGTTCAGCACAAGGGCAAACTCTGCATGAGCTTGCACATGGAATGGCTTCAAAATTCCATCCTTAGCCTTCTTGAAAACCTACAAACTCCCCTCCTTGGGTCTCCTTCTCCACAATTTTGGTAGCCTCTGAAGAACAACAAAGCAATAAGCGAAAATCAAGTTCTAGAATGAGCCCAAAATGCCTCCAAATCCCTTAAAAAAGGGCATAACCCTAACTCACATCCAAGAGGGGTTAATAAAACATATTTTAATAATAATTTTATTTATTAGTCCATTGGTTTCCAAACATTAGCCCCTTTTGCCGAAACTTCACCTTTTTTGGGCTTGCCTGCATTAGCAAAAATTATTATTTTTAAATATTTGAAAAGGGGACATGACACATACATACATACATATATATACATACATACATGCATATGTATGTATGTATGTATGTATGTATGTATGTATGTATGTATATATATATATATATATATATATATATATATATATATATATATATATATATATATATATATATATATATATATATATATATATATATATATATATATATATATATATATATATGTATGTATGTATGTGTATATGTATGTATGTATGTATGTATGTATTCACACACACACACATACCCTTCAAAAGTGTTATAAAGTGTTATACATGATTTTTATATAATTCCTTGGACAATTAAGAGTAATTAACTCCTAGGTATTACTACAATTTGGATTTGTTAAGAAGAGTTAAGTTATAATTGATGCATATGTTAAACTTATTGCATGAGAAAGTCTATGAAGACTGTAGACTCTTTAAATGAGTAATATTTTATTATTTCATTAAGCTGCAAAACAAAAGGGGTTTGTGCAACCCATAAGAATGTAAGAGATCAAGAATATGAATTAAAAAAACTGTGTTTATATCAAATCTATGTAAATTTTTATGTCTTTTTGTGTTCTCTTATTATCTCTATTATTTCTCCTATTCCAGATTCTACAATTGGTATCCCATATGCATTGAAAGATCTAGGGCAAGATATTATTAGAGCATAAAAACTTGGACTTTTCAAAGACAAGAGCATGGGGAAATGGATTATTAGAGAAAACCAGTAGAGATAATTTATTTGTGTAAGATTTTCTATTGATTTCAATGGGAAAGTTAGGCAAGAAAGTAAAGAAATAGAATGAAATTTTGATTTGTGAGAATGATTGTTTGAAAGATGAATTGATAAAGTTAGAGAATTGTAATTCACAATTGGTGGAGAATTTCAAAAAGTTTGGGAAGGAAAGATATAATTATTTGTGTCAAATTAAGAATCTTGCAAAAGAATTGGAAAAGGTTAAAATCAAAATGTTGAAGTAAAGGAAAATTTAATGTTGTTTGATAAGTCAAAAATGAGAATGATGATTTGGGTAAGAAGCTAAAAAATTTAGGAAAAGAGAAAGAAATATTAAAATCAATCCCATCAGTTTGTGATGTTGCATGTGATATAAGAGATATATGTTTGTTTAATGTTGATGACACAATCAAAGTTTCTTCAAGAAAAATGCATAGAGAAAAAGAGAAGAACATGTCTGCGGGTATGGATGAAATTTGTCAAGATGATAACAAATGTTATTTTCAAAATAATATTGGTTTGAAGATTATGTAGAAAATGGGCTTTAAAGGAAGAGGATTAGGCAAATGTAGGCATGACATGAAGGAGCCCATCCAACCCATTTAACCCATTTGGAGGCCAAAGTATGAAGGTCTGAGATTTGGTAAAGAGAGAGATCTAAAATATGCATATGTTAAACTTATTGCATGAGAAAGTCTATTAAGACTGCAAACTATTTAAAAGATGAATATTGTAATATTTCATTAAGTTGTGAAATAGAAAGGGTGTATGCAACTTGCAACTATATAAAAGATCAAAAATATGAATAAAAACAATTATGTTTGGGTCCAATCTATATAAATTTTTATGTCTTTTTGAGTTCTCTTCTTTGCTCTATTATTCTCCTATTTAAAATCCTCCCAAATACTAGTATTTTTTTAATAACATTAAAGCATAAGTCAGCCATACATTGAAGATAAACATGTGGCACTCATTAACACATATTAATGTAGTACAACTCACGTTCCTAAGAAAAACTAACTATGGATGCTACTTCTACAATGTTTTCATCTAGTGTTTCATCTAAGACATATTTTGTTACCAACAATTTAGATTGCTAGGCAGAAAAGATTGAATTATAAACACATACATATAAATTCACAAGTGGCAAAATCTATTCAAAGTACATAAATACGAGACAACAATTGTTATCTTCTAACAAATATGACCCTAGATAGATGAATCTTAATATTGTTAAGTTGTCAAAACAATATTAAAAATATAGTTGCTAGCTTAACACAACCAGTAGTAAATAATATATATCCTTCACAAGGGACACTCTATGATTACGCAAACTATCTCTAAAGAAGACATCTTGCTACCTAAGGCTAGGGATGTCACTAACATTAAAAGACACCATGGAATGTGGCGAAGGATAATTTTTATCACAAAATGCAAGTATTAAAGCTTCTTCCTGATCTTTTAGCAGAATGCTCATTTTGGTTCTATTCGTTGACTCCTTTCTATCCACATGTATGCTACCTCTGCTACTTTCCAAACTAATTATAGATCATATTAGCCACCCAATGAAGAATTCATAAGCTATGCTAGTTTGCCACATGAAAGCAACTTGTGTGCCTAATGTAATGATATTTCAATATGTTGTTAGCATATATATCCAAAATTGATTGAGAATGTTGAATTCCTCCACATTTAGATGGATTACTAATTGTACTATTCCTTCCTTGGGTGATACTCCTAAAATAATCTCTAGTAAAACCCCTCCAAAACTATAGATATTGCTCTTCTCATTTAATGACAATGTTGCAAAGTATCTGCATAAATGCTTAACATTTTAATCTACAAAATTAGATGAAAATAGATTGAAGATTACTTAAACTGTGAATATTTAAGATAAGAGGAAATGTTATGATGTTAATGTTAAGTGAAATACTTAGGATCAAGGTAGCCCACGGTCCCTTTCACTTGAGTTGATATATATCCAATTGAACTCTCCACCAATTTGGAAATGCCAAAGTCAACTAGCTTGGTAGACATCTTGTTATCCATATTATACTTTATATCTCTATGTATGATTGGCGGATAGAAACCTTGATGTAGGTAGAGAAACCTACAAAATGGTTAAAATAGACCATTGAAATATAACCAGATTTACTATTTCCTAAAAACAAGAAATAGCAATCAATTGTTGCTTGATTGTCGATGCCACAAATAGCTTACCATCTGGTTCTTGTCAACCAATATTTAATCTTGCATGCCAATCAAGTGGCATTTTTAGTTTGGTTGCACCTGCAAATGACATAAGAAAAAAAAATCCTAAGTATAAACTTTTTTCTTTCATATGTAAGTGAGTTCATATTAACTTAACACAAGGTTCAACAAATACCATATAGATGATCGGTTACTGTTCCACATGGCATGTATTCATAGACCAAGGCCATTATAGTTTGTTTGGAATACCCAATAAGAGTTATAGGATTCATGTGATATATTCTTTATAGTATAGCTACCAGTAAGCACAAAAAATTGCTTAATTTGGGATCACGAGACAATAATTTATAAAATAGGTGATTGAGAGAATCTAGATGAGCTTAATGGGGAAATATTATCCCCTATGAAGTTATTACTAGACCAACAAGCGAATGAGCAATTTTCCACAAATTACCTAGTTTTGGTCAGTGAGTCGGATAAAGGCCTCAAAAAATATGTTGACATGAACTTACTAATGATTCATAGCATTCTCAAGGAACCATGGACATAAGAGGAGTCTTGTTGCAAGACCAACATGATCCCCAAAAGCACCAAAAGTCAGACAGTTCTTTCACAAATATAAAACTCTCAGAAGCTGACATTAATATGTTAAATGTTAATGGCATTTCTCTAGCCAACCCGATGCAGTTTTTGGATAACATAGTGTACAATGTAGCCAGTGAAGAGTTTGAAAAAATCGTTGAGGAAGAAGTGGAGTTTGAAGCCGATGAAATTTCCTTAGACCTGGGGATAGAAATCCAAACTTTACATGTATTGGACTCTCCTAAGATTGGTGCAATCTCTTAGACTGAGGCTCAGAAGGATAAGATTACCATTCATAACCTTCCCAAAAGATTCAGAAGTCAACCAGCCAAGACAAAGAAATTCTCAAAAGTAATTACAATAGGAGTTCAGCTCACTTCAAATTTTGATAAAGTTCCAAGAAAATGTAAGGAAGAGGTGGCATTCTTAATTGCAAAATAATTATTAAGGAGAGTGATGGACTCTTCAAGGCCTCAATGAATCTAATCTTGTGGAATGCTAAGAGGAATTAATGCCTCTAACAAGGCTCATCTGATCAAAGATCAGATGATGAAAGTAGGAGCAACTATTATTTTGTTACAAGAAACAAAAATGTCAATGGATATTGGCTCTAAATACTTTAATTCTTGGAGGGGATGGGATTTTTTTGACCTCTCCCTCTCTTGGGGCCTTTGGAGGACTAGTTGTTCTATGAAAAACCTCCTCTTGTCAGGTACAAGTTATTTTGCTCCTCCAAAAACTAGTTAGTCCTTCATATTTCAAGATTTAATCCAGATTTTTATTTCATAAATGTGTATACCCCTACTTCTTTTTCTGGGAAATAATGACTTTGGGATTTTCTATCCCAAATTTTATTATAATTAGGGGACTCAAAAGTTATTTTGAGAGGCAATTTCAATGCCTCCCTAGGTATAGAGGATAAAGAGGGTGGAGCAATACCTTCTCCAAAGGTCTCTTTGGATTTTAGAGATTTTATTGAGGGAAATGCCTTGCTACTTTGTCATCTAGATAATGGCATGGTCACTTGGTCAAATAGAAGGAAAAGTACTAAATTTGTGGGAGTAAGGTTGGATAGATTTTTATTGAACTCAATATGGGTGCTTGAGATGGGTTGTTGCAATTCTTCAATCCTACCACTGATAGCCTCTAATCACTTTCCAATTATTATGGTTGTTACTTTGGGTCCTAAGCCTAAACCAGAGTCTTATTTTAAAATTGAGCCAATGTGGTTTACTGATGCTAAATTTTTTCCATTACTTTCAAAATGGAGGAATGATTGACCATTTGTTCAAGGCTCGAGGATGTTCCAATTGGTCAAGAAATTTTTGTATTTGAAACAATGCATTAAGGCTTGGAACATTTCATCCTTTGGTAATATTTTCAAGGATAAAGAGTGTTTGTTATAGGATTTGGCGCATTGGAATGAGGTTATCACTTCTCAAGGCCTTACGTCAAAAATATACAATAAACAAGAGGATCTAAATGCTAAAGTGGAGTTAGTTCTTTTGAGAGAAGAATTATATTGGAGACAATAGTCCAAGGAATTCTAGATAATAGGAGACAAAAATACCAAGTTTTTCCATGCTTCAACTAAAGCTAGGAAACATAAGAGCATGATCTTCCAAATTTCAGATGTAAATGGAACTGTTCTTCATGAGGAAGAGGATATAGGCAAGGAGGTAGTCTCCTTTTTCCAAAATTTTCTCTCGGATGAGGGTGATTCATTTTTGCAGGATGAGATTTTAGATTGCATCACATCTTTGATTATAGATCATCATAATACATAACTTCTTAAACCCTTTTCTTTGAAGGAAATTAGGGAAGCCATGTTTAGCATGGCCCTTGACAAGGCACCTAGCCCAGGTGGTCTCACTCCTCTCTTTTTTCAAAAATACATAGACATTTTGTGTAAAGACATCCTCTTGGTAGCTAAAGAATTAAGAATCCATTCTAACATGCTTGAAAAATTTAACACCACTTTCATCACCCTAATTCCAAAAAAGGATAACCCAGTTACATTTATAGATTTTCATCCTATCTCTATGTGCAACACAATTTATTAAATCTATACCAAGTCTATTGCATCTCGATTGGCTTTGATTTTTCTCCTCAGTATTTTTTATCAACAAGGGAGATTTATCTATGGGAGAGAATCCATGGAAGGTTCTTTAGTAGCTCATGAAGCCTTACACTCTATTAAGTTGAAAAAGTCTCCCTCAATGATTATCAAACTGGATATGTTGAAGAAGTCTTATGAAAGTGTTAATTGGAACTTCTTACATTAGATTCTTGCTAAATAAGGCTTCCACAAGAATTTGATTAAATGGATCCTTTCATGTGTGTCTAGTGCCAAATTCTATGTTCTAATTAATGGTTCTCCTTTTGGTTATTTCTCCGCCTCTAGGGGAGTTAGACAAGGTGACTCCTTATCCCCCTCACTCTTCACCCTTATGGCAGAACACCTTAGTAGATTTATTTCTGCTAAATGTCATGTTGGTTTGTGGAAGGGTTTTATATTCTTTAGATCACGGCTTACCATCACCCACAATTTGTTTGCAAATGATGCCTTGTTAATAGGGGAATAATCATTAATAGAAGAAAAAGTCATTATAGATATTCTTGATTAATATTGTAAGTCTTCTAGCCAAAAGTGAACTCTGACAACTCCAAAATCTTTTTCTTTAATCTCAAAAGCAGTGTGAAAAGGAAAGTTCAAGAGTGTCTTTGTTTTTGTGAGGCTAAAACACCATGCAAATATCTTGTGGTGCCATTTTTTGATGGTCATTGTAAATCTTCTTATTGGTCTCAAGTGTCTTAATATATCAAAGATATAATCAGCTCTTGGAAAGCTCATTGGTTTTCATTTGCAGGCAAAATTATTTTGGTAAAGTTAGTTCTTAGCTTCATTCCTAACTATGTAATATCAGTATTGCTTGCTTCAAGAGGATTCATTTCACTTCTCCAGAAACAACTTAAGAAATTTATTTGGTCAAGGAACATGGACAACAACAAGAAAATTCAATTGATCTCTTGGGATAACTTATGCCTCCCTAAAGTTCATCAATCATTAGGATGAAGAAAGCTAGAGAATTCTATGGATTGTGGAAATTTTCTCTCTACTATTGATAACAAATATTGTTTTAAGAATAATATTGGTTTCAAGATTATGCAAAGAATGTGCTCTAAATGAAGAAGATTAGGCAAATATTGGCATGACACAAAGGAGTTCATCCAACCCATTTGGAGGCCAAAGTATGAAGGTTTGAGATTTGGTAAAAGAGAGAGATCTAATGTTGATAGTGATAGATGCAATGTTTCTAGCATGGAAAGTTCAAAGAAATCAATTGAAAGAGTGCATTGTTCCCATTATCACCAGGAAGGACATTCCAAAGATGAATGTTGGGATCTTCACCATTGTTGAATTTTTGGGTTGAAGAGTCATAATGAAAAGACATAGTAGAATATAGATTGCAATGGATAATCTATAAAAGGTTGTATGTAGATTGATTATGGATGGATCAATTGATCCTATTGGTAGAAGGTGACAAGGATGTTTAAAAGGTTGTGGAAACCTCCTAGTTTGCATGTCAAAAGTGATAGTTGTGGATTAAGGTTCCAATATTTAAGTCTAGTAGTCGATGACTATTTGTTTCAATTCACAAATGGAAGTGTTGTGACTCTTCTATGTATTAGATAAAGGATGGTAAGACTGGTCCTTGTGATCTCTCTTAAAAGAGAAAACTTCGTAAATAAATAGTTGACTTCTATTAGAAATTCTATGTGAGTCTATACAACACTAGTGATGAAGAGTTGCACTATGACATGCATGGATTAACTTGAGTTCTATTAGAAAAGGTTGAGTCTCAGCATCAAGGGGTTGTATTGAAATATGTTGCATGAGCCTCACTACTATGCAACTCCTAGTTCACCATAGAATAAATATTTTTTCAATATCTTTGCACTTGCAGCTGCACCATTAGTGTTATGCATGGTTTCCATATAATTCTTTGGACAATTAAGAACAATTAACTTATAGGTATTGCTATAGTTTGGATCTATTAAGAAGAGTTAAATTATGATTGATGCATATATTGCATGAGAAAGTCTATGAAGATTGTGAACTCTTTAAAAGAGTAATATTGTATTATTTCATTAAGATACAAAATAGAAAGAGTGTATGCATCATGCAATAATGTAAAAAGATGAAAAATATGAATTAAAAAAATTGTAATTTTTTTTATCTTTTTGTGTTCTCTTCTTTGCTCTATTATTTCAAATTCTACAAAAGGGTAGAAATACTAATAATTTTTTAATAACATTAAGCATAAGTCAGCCACGCATTGAAGATAACCATGTGGCACTCATCAACACATATTGATGTCATAAAGCCTATGTCACTCAGAAAAAATAACTATGGATGATATTTGTACAATGTTGTCATCTAGTCTTTCATCTCCCACATATTCCACTCCTAGCAATTTAGTTTGCTAGGAACAACAGATTAAATTCTAAACACATACAAATAAATTCACAAGTGACAAATTCTATTCCAAGTACATAAATAGGAGACAAGAATTGTTATCTTCTAACAAACATGACCCTACATAGATGAATTTTATGATTGTTAAGGTGTCGAAACAATATTAAAAAGACAATTGCTAGCTTAACACAAACATTAGTAAACAAGAGACGCAATGCATCATAGTTCCTACCTAACGCATAATGGTTCTAGAGGTGTAGATGAGTGAGAATCTAAATTAACATTATGAATGCATTAATTTTTGCCTAGAAATGCACTTGTGATCTGATAGGATTGCTCATATTTTGTTGTTAATTTCTCATCCTAGAAATGCACTTGTGATCTGATAGGATGATTCATATTTTGTTGTTAAGTTCTCGTGCTATATTATTATATCTTTGGGCATTTAAGCCCAAGAATAAGAGGCCAAAGCTCCCAATATGACACTAAGTACTTAATATCATACTATGATCAATACATATGCTTTAGAAAAATTTGCACCTTCTAAGTTGACAACTTAAATTATGTGCAATGAGGAAAGATATTCATACTAATATTTGAATTATAGAACTTGAAGAAGTGATGAAGCATTTGAAGTATCACATTATATGTTTAAGCATATTATGCATGCTACTAGACAACCATAAGTAGTTGGAATAACTCCTCCAACTATGTATTATTTTCATCTTGATTATCAAATGGAACTCACACTATTTTTAATCATTAGCACTAGACAAAAACTAGGATAAAGATATAGATAGAGATAAATAATAGTATACAAAAATAACAACATAAACATATATGCAGAGGGAAAAAAAGATAGATAATGTAGAGGAGGAAGAAGAAGAGAGAAAATAGTAAGATAGAGTGATACCAACATAAGTTATGTGAGAGAGAGAGAATTAAATATAATTAATTTTCTTAATAAAACAAATAGTCAAAATAAAATCATGGTTATAATAAAGAATTAAAATATATTATATTTTAATTAAAAAAACTAAGAATTTAATTTTTATATTAAAACTCACATTTCTTTAAGAAAAATTGAACTGTATTGAAATATAAAAATATTTTATAAGTAAAACTAATTGTTTAATTTTACACAATTAGAGAAGGTTTACTATTTAATGTTTTGTATTTCCAAATTTTTAATAAAATTAAGTAATTTTTAATTATGAAATAATATCTATATAATTTAATATGTACATTTATAAATAATAAATAGCTGTAATACATATAAATTTGATGTTGATGAATAAATATGATGTAATAAATACCAAATAAAATATTACTATTTAATTTTAATAGATAGTTTATAAAAACTTAATAATAATTTAAATATATTTTAGAATTGAATTATTTCTATTTTGTTGTTATTTCTTTAGAATTTTTTTGATATAAAATATAATTATTAATTTAATATTAAAATATATATTTAAGTTTTAAATGTATTTAAACTAAATGATAAATTGTTTAAATAAAAAATAATAATAATAATAAATACTATAATTTAAAAATTGTAACACTTATCAATTATACATATTACAAATAGTATTATAAAATATAATTAAAAAATAATATTGTTTAATTTATTTTTATAAAAGTAAAATAATAGTAATAATTTAACCACTTTTATTAAAAAAGCAAAGTTTGAAAAAAAATAGAAATTCAAATACAAAGATATAACATGTTGAAATTATGTTAAAAAGACATATATATATATATATATATATATATATATATATATATATATATATATATATATATATATATATATATATATATATATATATATATAAAGTTTTAAGAACAAGTTATATCATATAGTAAAAAATAAACATCAATGTAAAATTAATAATAAATATATTTAAAATAAGAAATTAAAAATATTCAATAGATTGTGATAATTAATATTGATTAGATATGTTGGATGAGGTGGAAGATAAAATGATTTGAAAAAAAAAAATCTTATCAATTTGCTGCAAATGTGAAAAAGATAAAGTTATAATTAATACATTCATTAATGTAAGATAAAGTAGTTAGAAAATATTTGTATTTTTTGTTGAAGAAAATTAATTTTCTTCCCCACCAACAATAATATGGACCAATAGAATGGATGAAAAATATGATTTATAAAATACTGAAAAATTAAAAAAAGATATAAACATTTGAAATCTCATATAATCTTTTAAATTCTTGGATTTGATTGGTTAGTGTTAATGTCATCTTTCATTGACATGAACTCCTTGAAGAACATTGACCAGATTCTCTAGATTTTCGGGCAGTCTTATGCTGGCTAAAAGCAAAACTGATGCTGAAAAAATGGTAAGGTTGCTGAAAAAATTGATTGTGGAATCTTTGATGGCAATGGACACATAGCCATGAGACAAGTGAACAATGCTAGAAACTACTTGCATGGACTATGTAGAAAAATCGTTATAAAGTAGGAAATGACAGATTATCCCCGTCGTAGTCAGCGGTAGGAAAGATTGTTCATTTGTAGGCAGTAGGAAAGATTGTTCATTTGTAGGCGAAAGAATGTGACCCATCATCATCATGCCTTCCCGACTAAAAGAGTATGGCACTGTACCAGAAGAACTGCCCTATCTAGGTATCTGGCCCAGCCATATTGATCAATTGGCAGGCAGGGGGAGAGCGGTAAAGGCAGGGCCCAGTCAATACCCAATAGCACAATCTGGATAAACACAGAGCCGGGTCTCATGAATAGAAAGTGTGTCATGGTGGCACAATTAACTCCCACCATTACATCACATGAGTTTAAGGATCAAAACATATCTACCATTTCCATCTCTCTTCTCGGATTCCATATTTCTACCTCGAACCAATCTTTTCCCCCAATTTAATAATGGCCTTTTGGTTCATTATTTCCCTCGATTTTTGCCTTGAAATTATCACTAATTTGGGATTTTCTGGCTGAGAAACATTGGCCCTTAATGAGGATGAATTTTCTCTGTCATTTGTCCTCTTATTTGAGGCATGGTGTTCAGTATAGGGACATAAGCCTTGCTCAGAACTGCCCTGAAAGCTCTGATGCTTTTCTCGTCTTTCACGAGCTCTAGATTCACACTCAATTCATCGCGTATGTTGAGTTCGATTATCATCTCTAGAAAATAGTGGATTCACTTGTCATTGCTAAAATCGATGACGGGGTAATTGCTGAGCTTTGCAACAATCTCTCCATATTTTGTAATCCACCAATTATGGTACTTAAGAATCACAAAAACCACCTACCCGTTGAGATTTGAGGAAGTTATGTAGAGATGAATCAAACTATCATTTAACTCGTGGTAGAGGTTGCCTGTGTATCCTGTTAATTATTGTTAGTTGGACAGTTGTTATTTCTGACCCGAAAATAGCAGTAGCATTTATGGGTAGCTTGGACAACTGTTCGTCCTTATCTATGAATAGAACTAATATTTATGGGTGGTTTGGATAGTTGTTTGTCCACTTACCTAGAATTAGTAAATGGTTATTATTTACTAATTTTAGAGATTCCCTTTTGGACACCTTGCAACCAATGCTATTATTGGCTGTCGAGTTGTCTTAATCTCAGCCGTTGATTTGATTTAATCTCGGTCGTTGGTTTACCAACAGGAGTAGAATAAAAAGGGGTCATTGGGTCATTTGGAGTGGAAGCTTTGGTGAAGCAGTTTGCAATGTTAGCAAACAGTCTTGCAGTGTTAGCCAAAGCGAGGAGGATTATCCTTGATGGTGTCAAGGATCATATTGTTTCACATATCTCAGAGCTAGATACAGCAAAGAAGATGTGGGACGCCATTCTAAATCTGTACTAGAATGCTACCACCAACAGGAAGTTGATTCTCAGAGAGAAGCTAAAGAATACCCGGATGAATCAGGGAGAAGACTTCACAAGTTACCTCACCAGGCTCAGACTTGTCAAGGATGAGTTAGCAGCTGTTGGAGATAGCCCTAGTGATGATGAGCTAGTGAGAATAGCCCTAAATGGGTTTACTAAACAATGGAGTGTCTTTGTTCAAGTTTTTAGTGGACGAGATACTTTACCGAGTTGGGATCGACTATGGACTGATTTCACTCAGGAGGAGTTTAGACTAAGTCTTGTCAATGGGGCCAACAAGAGTCAAAAAAATGAGGTGGAACAAGAGAACGTTGCCCTAGCGGGTAAAGGGAAAGCAAAGAAGGGATCTAGCAAAAGATCAAATTCACAAAGTGAAAAGAAGAAAAAGGACCTTTCTAAGGTCAAGTGCTTTGGATGTCACGAGTTTGGCCACTATGTCAGTGATTGCCCAGAGAGGAAGAATGGTAAGAAGCAGGTGGTAGCTTCAGCAAGTGCAGTAGAACTCTCCAGTAGAATGGAAAAAGAGTTTGCACTCATAGCTTGTATGGTTAGCTCAACCTCACAGTGTGTTTGGTATATAGATAGTGGGGCATCATTTCATATGACAGGAGTTAGAGAGTACTTCTCCAGTTACAAGGAGGAGGACACCAACATCGAGATTTCTATGGGAAACTTGTCCAAACTCAACCCTGTTGGGAAAGGGACTGTTCAGATTCAGAGGGAGAATGGAAAGATAATTCCACTTCATGATGTGTTATATGTGTCAGGCTTAGGTATGAATTTGATTTCTGTATCTGTTCTTTAGGATAGGAGGTATAATGTACTCTTTAGAGGGACACATGTGTTGATTAAGCACAAGGATTGGAAATCACCCATAACTATTGGAGTTAGGAGTGGTCGCCTTTATAGATTGCAGTTTGATGCTACTAAGGCACTTATGAGAAATAGTAATCCTAGAGATCTTGGAGAGCTATGGCATAAGAGGATTGGCCATATTCATCATGGAGCACTTAGATTGCTTCGTGAGACCATGACAGGTGTTCCAGAGGTGAGCACAGAGCATGACGATGTATGTAAGGGATGTGTGTTGGGGAAGTTTGCGAAAGCATCTTTTCCAAGGAGTGACACCAGATCTAAGGGTGTTCTTGATCTAGTACATTCAGATTTTTGTGGACCAATGTCAACGAAATCTCTCAGAGGATATGAGTACTATGTTACTTTTATTGATGATTTCTCTAGAAAGACCTGGATATACTTCTTGAAGACTAAGGATGAGGTTTTCAGTCGATTCCAAGAGTTCAAGGCTCTTGTGGAGAACTCGACAAGAAAGAAGATAAAGGTTCTTCGGTCAGACAATGGAGGCGAGTACAAAGGAAATGTCTTCCAGGAGTTTTGCACCAAAGAAGGAATCAAGAGAGAATGGACTATTCCTTACAATCCACAGCAGAATGGAGTTGCTGAGAGGAAGAACCGTTCTATATCAGAGGCAGCAAGAGCTATGCTACATGACCAGGACATGCCTCGTTACTTATGGGCAGAGGCGTGTAATACAGCAGTCTATATTCAGAATAGAGTTCCACACAAGGTGCTAGGGAAGCTGACACCAGAGGAGGTTTTCACAGGGAAGAAGCCAGATGTTAGTCACTTCAAGATATTTGGGAGTTTGGCATATTGTCATATTCCTGGAGATACACGTACAAAGTTAGATCAGACTGCAGAGAGGGGGTACTTTGTTGGGTACAGTGAGACCTCAAAGGCATACAGGATTTTCATTCCAGGGACTAAAAGAATTATTGTCAGACGAGATGTCAAGTTCATGGAGGACAAGGCATTCAGGAGATCCAGAGATTTGCCAGCAGATGATCAGAGTGAGCAGCCAATAGAAGCTCCAAGACCAAGTCAAGGGTAGCAAAGCTCAAGTATAGTTACCAGTACGAGTTTAGACTCAGTTAGTGAAGATTCACAGAGTATGGAGCAACGGGTGCAATAGGAAATGCATCTAGAAGACTTAGAGGTTGACATTTCATCCTCTATAGTTGGCAGCAGGAACCATGTGGTTTCAGATACACAAAGGGATACTCAGGAGTTTGTGGGAACTCCTAGGAAGAGTACTAGACAGCGAAGACAACCAGCCAAGTTCAATGACTATGTGGCATTAGTTAGTCAGTTGGTAGATAGTGAGCCTTCTAGCTATCAGGAAGCTGCAGAACATCAAGTATGGCGAGATGCTATGGTTGAAGAATATTCTTCAATAATGCAGAATGATGTGTGGGAGGTAGTACCTAGACCAACAGATAGGGCTATAGTTGGATCACGCTGGATCTATAAGATAAAGCACGGTGCAGATGGTAGCATCGAGAAATACAAGGCTACGTTCGTGGCAAAGGGGTTCTCTTAGAAGGAGGGAATAGACTATGAGGAGACATTTGCTCCAGTTGCCAGGTATACTTCTATACGAGCTGTAATCTCACTTGCAACACAGATGGGATGGCAAATCCATCAAATGGATGTCAAAACAGCATTCCTCAATGGTTAGTTGAAGGAGGAGGTATACATAGAACAACCAGAAGGCTTTGTAGCACACAGCAAAGAGACCCACGTGTGCAGATTGAAGAAAGCATTGTACGGACTCAAGCAGGCTCCTAGAGCATGGTATGAGCGCATTGATACATACTTGCAGAAAATGGGCTTTGTGAAGAGTGAAGCAGATGCTAACCTCTACTACTTGATGGTTAGGGGTGAGATTCTAATTCTTGTTCTTTATGTGGACGACCTATTTCTTACAGGTTCACTAGGGCTCATAGTGGATTGCAAGAGGAACCTTGCAGAAGAGTTCGAGATGAAGGATTTAGGACTTATGCACTACTTTCTAGGTATGGAAGTGTGGCAGACAGATGGGGAGATTTTCCTTGCTCAAGAAAAATATTGCATTGAAATCTTGAAGAAATTTGGGATGGAGGATTGCAAAGCCATGTCTACACCCATGATCACAAATTGGAGGAAGGTAGATACATCTAAGGAGAAAGATGTAGATCCCACTTTATATAGACAGTTGATTGGTTCGCTTATGTATTTGGTCAATACTAGGCTAGATATAGCATTTGCAGTAAACTCTCTTAGTCAGTTCATGGTTGAACCAAAGAGAATGCATTGGATAGCGGCTAAGCATGTGCTATGTTACTTGTGTGGTACAGTCGAGTATGGGATCAGATATGTTCGGGGTGAAGGTATCAAGTTGATAGGCTATACTAATGCAGATTGGGCAAGAAGTACAATGGACAAAAGGAGCACTTCAGGATATTGTTTCAGCTTGGGATCAGGAGTTGTATCTTGGTTCAGCAGGAAGTAGAAGTCTGCGGCTCTAAGTTCAGCAGAAGCAGAATACATAGCAGCTAGCATGGCGACATGTGAAACTATATGGCTTCGAAAGTTGTTAGTAGCCTTGTTTGGTTAGGAGGTTGAGACTACTGTGATACATTGTGACAATCAGAGTTGCATCAAGTTGTCTGAGAATCCAGTGTTTCATGATAGGTTTAAACATATAGATATCAGATATCACTTCATCAAAGATTGTGTACAAAGGGGAGTTGTTCGACTACAATATATACCTATAGATGAGCAGGTAGCAGACATTCTGACGAAGGCTTTGGGAAAGGCCAAATTTATCTTCTTCAGAGATAAGATGGGTGTCATGCAGAACAACTTCCTCGCTAAGAGGGAGTGTTAATTATTGTTAGTTGGATAGCTGTTATTTCTAACTCGAAAATAGCAGTAGCATTTATGGGTAGCTTGGATAGCTGTTCGTCCTTATCTATGAATAGCACTAATATTTATGGGTGGTTTGGACAGCTGTTTGTCCACTTGCCAAGAATTAGTAAATGGTTATTATTTACTAATTTTAGAGATTCCCTTTTGGACACCTTGCAACCAATGCTATTATTGGCTGTCGAGTTGTCTTAATCTCAGCCGTTGGTTTGATTTAATCTCGGTCGTTGGTTTACCAACAGGAGTAGAATAAAAAGGGGTCATTGGGTCATTTGGAGTGGAAGCTTTGGTGAAGCAGTTTGCAGTGTTAGCAAACAGTCTTGCAGTGTTAGCAAGGGCGCAGTGTTAGCGTGGGGATAGCAGTGGGGAATATCAGCGGGAGAAATTAGGAGGTTGTCGGAGTTCTGCCAGTGAGAGGCAAGGAATTTTGTATCTCTTGATTTGCTGAAGTTTAATATAATTCCTCATCTGCAGAACTGGTTTTCCCTTAGGGGTTTTTCCAAGGACAATTTGTCCAAAAATATTGTGTTCATTGTGTTGCGCATTTCTTTCCGTATTATAAGTGAAATTGCAGTTGTGTTATTTTTCAATATTAGCTGAGAATTTGTTTTTAGCAGTTTAATAATCATTTATGATAGGAGATTAATAATCAGTGACTGCAATAGTTTGATTTTTCACATATCCCTGGTGGAGAAAACTATGGCAGGCACATCAAGCTGGACTTGGCAGCATTCAACATTAAATTCCCTTGTTTTGAGGGTGATTTCATCTATGGTGTTCATGGTGCTCTATTCCCATTTGCATGTATAAGGCCAGATTTTCTCCTGAACTAATTTATGATTGTCTATGTGAAGAGAAATAGAGGCAGTTTTAGAATGAGTTCTCACATCCCCTCTCAGTTAGCAAGCATCTGTTCTGTACTAAGAAAGGTTGCAGCAAATCATTCCTCTACCATGGTCGCTAGAGGTATTCTTTCTACCTACATCTGCCTCATAAAATCAGATCATTTCAATTTAATTCCTTCCTTTGTCGCCATTAAAATTTGAAAGTAAGCACAAAAAGAGAGAGGAGTGTTGTTTTTACCATTGATGAAGGAAGAGCGGCTCAGATCATCAAGCTCAGACTTCTTCTTCTACTACTATTGTCATGTTATTTTCAGATGATGATTACGAAGGGCTACATGAGTCTGTAGATTTGTATTTGCATAAAGCATACCCCCTTTACTAGCATCTACAACAAAAATAAAATAAAAAATATTTTGGATTAAATTCAAGAACCCATTAGCCAACAAAGATTTGATAACAAAAAAGTAGCACCAACTGTCAAAAATCCAATAATAATTGAGCTTACATAAACGAAGCTTATGCAGGCAAAAGTCAGAGCATAAGAAAACAGTTATAATTTTAAAAATCATTTTCTTGAATTTTTTTCATTAGATATTAATATAATAACGATTGATTATATATTTAAAAAAATTATAAATTTTCAAAGGAACTTTAATTGTCTTGAATGTAAGATATCAAAGAATAATCAACATAAAATGAAGTTTATATAATATTACAATTTTTTTCATATTAAAAAATGTTTACGATTTATGGAGGCTTTCTTCTCATTGAAATGGTCAATATTTATTTTATTTCTAAAACATTGAATGTAAAGATTTTTATTATTTGGAAAAAATATTTAATTATGTAAGACACAAATACATAAACAATTATAAATTTATACTATTATAAAAGATATTTGGTCTTCCATTAAAACATAGCATGTAGGTGAAAGCTCTCTTAGAATGAAAAATAGTTATATTTTTTAAATCAAAAGAGACATCAAATTGAACAATTATCATGTAATTTTGTAACATATTTTTTCTTAAGATCATTATAAACTTTGTACAATTAAATCAATTAATTACAAACTATTTAAATATACTAATAAATAAATAATTGTATAACTGAAATGATTAAAAAATGATTTAGCTAAAGCACATATATCATTTGTTTTCATATATATATATATGGAAAAGAGCAATCTCATTCTTGTTTAATTCATCTGGTATTTGATTGGAATATGTTACTCCCTTGTTTGATTGTACAAAATTGAAATTAGAATACAGTTAAGTTTAAATTTTAATTGGTATTTACTTTGGTGTATTGCATTGAATTATCTTCTCTGGAATCCAAGCCAAGAGTTGTCTCATTTTAACTATCAAACTTTGTATAGGGAGAAAATGCAAACTCTGTACCATGCATGGTAAAGGTTCAAATTAAAATCGATTGCACTGTGGGCTCCTCTTTCCAATATTCACATGTGTGTAGCAGAATGCATTAGATAGGAATCCAATTGTGCATCATTGATCGGATTATCTAGATTTCCTGGCAGTCTTATGCCAGCTAAAAGCAAAATCAATGCTGAAAAAATGGTAAGGTTGTTGAAAAATTGATTGTCGAATCTCTGATGGCAATGGACACCTACCCATGACACAAGCGAATAAAACTAGAAAATTCTTGCATGGACTATATAGGAAAATTATTATAAAGTAGGAAATTACGGATTATCCCCATCGTAGTCAGTGGCAGGAAAGATTGTTCATTTACAGGCGGAAGAATGTGACCCGTCATCGTCATGCTTTCCTGACTAAAAGAGTATGGTGCTGCACCAAAACAACTGCCCTATCTAGATATCTGACCCAGCCATATCGATCAATCGGTAAGGAAGGGGAGAGCGGTAAAGGCAGGGCCAATCAGTACTCAATGGCACAATCTGGATAAACACAGAGCTAGGTCTCGTGAATAGAAAGTGTGTCACCATGAACTACCACCATTACATCACATGAGTTTAAGGATCGAAACATATCTACCATTTCTGTCTCTCTTCTAGGATTTAGTATTTCTACCTCAAACCCAATCTTTTCCCCCAGTTTAACGATGGCCTTCTAGTTCATTATTTTCCTTGATTTTTGCCTTGAAACTGTCACTAATTTGGGCTTTTCTGGCTGAGAAGCATTGGCCCTTAAAGAAGATGAATTTTCTGTATCATTTGTGCTCTTTATTTGAGGCATGGAGTTCAATCTAGGGGCATAGGCAATGCTCAGAACTTCCCTAAAATCTCTGATGCTTTTCCCATCTTTCATGAGCTCTGGATTCACACTCAATTCATCACGTATGTTGAGTCCGATTATCATCTCTAGAAAATAGTGGATTCGCTTATCATTGCTTAAATTGATGACGGGGTAATTGTTGAGCTTTGCAACAACGTCTCCATATTTTGTCATCCACCAGTTATGGTACTTAAGAATCACAAAAACAACCTACCTGTTGAGATGTAGGGATGCTATATAGAGAGGAATCAAATCATCATTGAACTCATGGTAGAGGTTGCTTGTGCATCCCCCAGTGGAGAAAACAATGGCAGGCACATCATGCTGGACTTGGCAAGATTTAGCATTAAATTCCCCCATTTTGAGGGTGATTTCATCTATGGTGTTCATAGTGCTCTATTCCCATTTCCATGTATAAGGCCGGATTTTCTCTTGAACTAATTTATGATTGTCCATGTGAAGAGAAATAGAGGCAGTTTCAGAATGAGTTCTCACATCCCCTTTTAGATAGCAAACATCTATTCTGTACTGAGAACGGTTGCAACAAATCATTCATCCGCCATGGTTGCCAGAGGTATTCTTTCTTCCTACATCTACCTCATAAAATTAGATCATTTCAATTTATCTCCTTCCTTTGTCGCCATTCAAGTTTGAATTTAAGCACAAAAAGAGAGAGGAGTGTTACTTTTACCATTGATGAAGGAAGAGCAGCTCAGATTATCAAGCTCAGACTTCTTCTTGTGCTACTGTTGCCATGTTATTTCTAGATGATGATTACAGAGGGCTACATGAGTCTATAGATTTGTATTTGCATAAAGCATGCCCCTTGACTAGCATCTACCCAAAAAAAAAAAAAAAAAAAAAAATTGGATTAAATTCAAGAACCCATTAGCCAACAAAGATTTGATGACAAAAAGGCAGCACCAAATGTCAAAAGTCCAATAATAATTGAGCTTACATAGATCAGTAATGGGGTTAAAGAAGCTTATCATGTAATTTAGTAACATACTTTTCCCTAAGATCATTATAAAATTTGTACAATTAAATCAATTAATTACAAAACTATTTAAATATATTAATAAGTAAATAATTTTATAATTGAAATGATTAAAAAATGATTTAGCTAAAGAACATATATCATTTGTTTTCAAACATATATACATACATACACACATATATATACATATGTATATATGTATATATATGTATTTTTGTGTATATATGTATGTATGTATATATAAATCTATATCTATATACACACATATATAATTATAATTATATTATATATATACATACATACATACATATGTATGGAAAAGAGCAATCCCATTCTTGTTTGGTTCGTTTGGTATTTGATTGGAATATGTTACTCCCTTATTTGATTGTACGAAATTGAAATTAGAATACGGTTAAGTTTATATTTTAATTGTTATTTGCATTAGTCTATTGCATTCAATTATCTTCTCTAAAATCCAAGCCAAGAGTTGTCTCCTTTTAGCTATCAAACTTTGTATAGGTAGAAAATGCAAACTCTGTACCATGCAATTTAAAGGTTCAAATTAAAACTGATTGCACTGTGAGCTCCTCTTTCCAATATACAGATGTGTGTAGCAGAATGCACTAGATAGGAATCCAATTGAGCATCATTGACTGGATTGTCCAGATTTCTTGACAGTCTTACGCTAGCTAAAAGAAAAACTGATGCTAAAAAAATGGTAAGGTTGCTGAAAAATTGATTGTTGAATCTCTGACAGCAATGGACACATAGCTGTGAGACAAGCAAACACCACTAGAAACAGCTTGCATGGACTATGTAGGAAAATAATTATAAAATAGGAAATGACAGATTATCCCTGTTGTAGTCAGTGGCAGGAAAGATTGTTCATTTGCAAATGGAAGAATGTGACCCGTCATCGTCATGCTTTCCCGAGTAAAAGTGTATGGCACTATACCAGAAGAGCCGCCCTATCTAGGTATCCGACCCAACCATATCGATGAATTGGCAGGCAGGGGGAGAGCGGTAAAGGTAGGGCCCAATCACTACCTAATGGCACAATCTGGATAAACACGATATCGGGTCTCATGAACAGAAAGTGTGTCATGGTGGCACCATGAACTCCCACCATTACATCACGAGTTTAAGGATTGAAACATATCTACCATTTCCATCTCTCTTCTCGGATTCAGTATTTCTTCCTCAAACCCAATCTTTTCCCCCAATTTAACGATGGCCTTCTGGTTCATTATTTTCCTCAATTTTTGCCTTGAAATCACCACTAATTTGGGATTTTTCAGCTGAGAAACGTTGGCCCTTAAGGAGGATGAATTTTCTTTGTCATGTGTGCTTTTTATTTGAGGCATGGACTTCAATCTAGGGGCATAGGCATTGCTCAGAAGTGCCCTGAAATCTCTGATGCTTTTCCCATCTTTCATGAGCTCTGGAGTCTGGATTCACACTCAATTCATCACGTATGTTGAGTCCGATTATCATCTCTGGAAAATAGTGGATTCGCTTATCATTGCTAATATTGATGAGGAGGTAATTGCTGAGCTTTGCAACAATCTCTCCATATTTTGTCATCCACCAGTTATGGTACTTAAGAATCACAAAAACCACCTGCTCATTGAGATGTGGGGATGTTATGTAGAGAGGAATCAAACCATCATTGAACTCATGGTAGAGGTTGCCTATGTATCCCTCAGTGGAGAAAACCATGGCAGGCACATCATGCTGGACTTGGCAGGATTCAACATTAAATTCCCCTGTTTTGAGGGTGATTTCATCTATGGTGTTCATGGTGCTCTGTTCCCGTTTGCATGTATAAGGCCAGATTTTCTCCTGAACTAATTTATGATAGTTCGTGTGAAGAGAAATAGAGGTAGTTTCAAATGAGTTTTCACATCTCCTCTCAGATAACAAACATCTGTTCTATACTGAGAACAGTTGTAGCAAATCATTCCTCCGCCATGCTTGCCAGACGTATTATTTCTTCCCACATCTGCCTCATAAAATCAGATCATTTCAATTTAATTCCTTCCTTTGTCACCATTAAAATTTGAATGTCAGCACAAAAAGAGAGAGGTGTTGTTTTTACCATTGATGAAGGAAGAGCAGCTCGGATCATCAAGCTCAGACTTCTTCTTCTGCTGCTGTTACTGTATTATTTCCAGATGATGATTACAAAGGGCTACATGAGTCTGTAGATTTGTCTTTGCATAAAGCGTGCCCCCTTTACTAGCATCTACAACAAAAAAGAGAGTATATTTTTTATTAAATTCAAGAACCCATTAGCCAACAAAGATTTGTTGACAAAAGAGTAGCACCAAATGTCAACAATCCAATAATAATTGAGCTTACATAGATCAATAATGGGTTAATGAAGCTTATGCAAGCAAAAGTCAGAGCATAAGAAAACAGTTATTATTTAAAAAATCATTTTCTTGAATTCTATTTTTAGTCACATAGCTTGTCATACATCATTCTATCTCTATAGTGGTACACAAACATCATTTCTATGAAAGGTGTATGGTGTTAAAATGTGGTTAGTCCGAGAAATTTTTATTAGATATTAATATAATAAGAGATTGATTATATATTTTAAAATATTATTCAATTTTTGAAGGAACTTTAATTGTCTTGAATGTAAGATATCAAAGAATAATCAACATAAAATAAAATTTATATAATATTATAATTTTTTTCATATTAAAAAAATTCAAGATTTATGGAGGCTTTCTTCTCATTGAAATGGTCAATCTTTATTTTATTTCTAAAACATTGAATATAAAGATTTTTATTATTTTGAAAAATAATTTAATTAACTAAGATAGAAATACATAAAAAATTATGAGTTTATACTATTATAAATGATATTTGGTCTTCCATTTAAACATAGCATGTAGGTGAAAGCTCTCTTAGGATGAAAAATAATTATAATTTTTAAATTCAAAAAAGACATCAAATGGAACAATTATCATGTAATTTTGTAACATATTTTTTCCTAAGATCATTATAAACTTTGTACAATTAAACCAATTAATTAGAAAACTATTTAAATATATTAATAAATAAATAATTTTATAACTGAAATGATTAAAAAGTGATTTAGCTAAAGAACATATATCATTTGTTTTCATATATATATATATATATATATATATATATATATATATATAAAAGAGCAATTCCATTCTTGTTTGGTTCATCTGGTATTTGACTGGAATATGTTACTGTCTTGTTTGATTGTACAGAATTGAAATTGAAATATAATTAAGTTTATATTTTAATTGATATTTGCATTGGTGTATTGTGTTCCAAGAGTTGTCTCATTTTGGCTACCAAACTTTGTATAAGGAGAAAATGCAAACTCTGTACCACACATGGTAAAGGTTCAAATTAAAACTGATTGCACTGTGGGCTCCTCTTTCCAATATATGTATGTGTGTAGCAGAATGCACTAGATAAGAATTCAATTAAGCATCATTGACCAACTAATGCTGAAAAAATGGTAAGGCTGCTGAAAAATTGATTGTAGAATCTCTGACGGCAATGGACTCGTAGCCATGAGACAAGCGAACAGTTCTGGAAACTACTTGCATGGTCTATGTAGGAAAATTGTTATAAAGTAGGAAATGATGGATTATCCCCATTGTAGTTAGTGGCAGGAAAGATTGTTCATTTGCAGGCAGAAGAATGCGACTCGTAATTGTCATGCTTTCCTGACTAAAAGAGTATGGCGTTGTACTAGAAGAACTGCCCTATCGAGATATCCGACCTAGCCATATCGATGAATCGACAGGCAGGGGGAGAGCGGTAAAGGCAGCGCCCAATCAGTACCCAATGGCATAATCTGGATAGACATGGAGCTAGGTCTCATGAACAGAAATTGTGTCATGGCGGCACCATGAACTCCCACCATTACATCACATGAGTTTAAGGATCAAAACATATCTACCATTTCTGTCTCTCTTCTTAATTCAGTATTTCTACATCGAACCCAATGTTTTCTGCCAATTTAACGATGGCTTTCTGGTTCATTATTTTCCTCGATTTTTGCCTTGAAATTATCACTAATTGGGGCTTTTCCAGCTGAGAAACATTGGCCCTTAAGGAAGATGAATTTTCTTTTTCATTTGTGCTCTTTATTTGAGGCATGGAGTTCAATCTAGCGGCATAGGCCTTGCTCAGAAGTGCCCTGAAATCTCTGATGTTTTTCTCATCTTTCATGAGCTCTGGATTCACACTCAATTCATCGTGTATGTTGAGTCCAATTATCCTCTCTGGAAAATAGTGGATTCGCTTATCATCGCTAAAATCGATGACGGGGTAATTACTGAGCTTTGCAACAACCTCTCCATATTTTGTCATTCACCAGTTATGGTACTTAAGAATCACAAAAATCACCTGCCCATTGAGATGCGGGGATGTTATGTAGAGAGGAATCAAACATTGAACTCATGGTAGAGGTTGCCTGTGTATCCCTCGGTGGAGAAAACTATGGCAGGCACATCATGCTGGACTTGGCAGGATTCAGGATTAAATTCCCCTGTTTTGAGGGTGATTTCATCTATGGTGTTCATGGTGCTCTGTTCCCATTTGCATGTATAAGGCCAAATTTTCTCTTGAACTAATTTATGATTTTCCATGTGAAGAGAAATAGAGGCAGTTTCAAAAATGAGTTCTCACATCCCCTCTCAGATAGTAAACATATGCTCTGTACTGAGAACGGTTGCAGCAAATCATTCCTCCGCCATGGTCACCAAAGCTATTCTTTCTTCCTACATCTGCCTCATAAAATCATATCATTTCAATTTAATTCCTTCCTTTTTTGCATTAAAATTTGAATGTAAGCACAAAAAGAGAGAGGAGTGTTGCTTTTACCATTGATGAAGGAAGAGCAGCTCAGATCATCAAGCTCAGACTTCTTCTTCTACTACTGTTGCCGTGTTATTTCCAGATGATGATTATGAAGGGCTACATGAGTCTCTAGATTTTTATTTGTATAAAGCATGCCCCCTTTACTATCATCTACAACAACAGAAAAAATAATGTTTTGGATTAAATTGAAGAACCCATTAGCCAACAAAGATTTGATGACAGAAAAGTAGCACCAAATGTAAAAAATCCAATAATAACCATTAATGAAGCTTACAAAATTCAGAGCATAAGAAAATAGTTATAATTTCAAAAATCATTTTCTTGAATTCTATTTTTAGTCACATAGCTTGTCATACATCATTCTATTTTTATAGTGGTACATAAACATCATTTCTATGAAAGGTGTTTGGTGTTAAAATGTGGTTAGCTTGAGAAATTTTTATTGGATATTAATATAATAAGAGATTGATTATAAATTTAGAAAAACTATACAATTTTCAAAGGAACTTTAATTGTCTTGAATGTAAGATATCAAAGAATAATCAACATAAAATGAAATTTATATAATATTACAATTTTTTTCATATTAAAAAAATTCAAGATCTATGGAGGCTTTCTTCTCATTGAAATGGTCAATCTTGATTTTATTTCTAAAACATTGAATGTAAAGATTTTTATTATTTTGAATTTTTTTTTTTTTATCTAAGATAGAAATACATAAACAATTATAAATTTATACTATTATAAATGATGTTTGGTCTTCCATTTAAACATAGCATGTAGGTGAAAGCTCTCTTACAATGAAAAATAAATATATTTTTTAAGCCAAAAGAGACACCAAATTGAACAATTATCATGTAATTTTGTAACATACTTTTTCCTAAGATCATTATAAACTTTGTACAATTAAATCAATTAATTACAAAACTATTTAAATATATTAATAAATAAATAATTTTATAGCTGAAAGGATTAAAAAATGATTTAGCTAAAGAACATATATCATTTATATATATATATATATATATATATATATATATATATATATATATATATATATATATATATATATATATATATATATATATATATATATATATATATATATGAAATATTTTAATAATTTTTAATATCAATAAAAAAATACAACCACAATTATACTAGCAAAATTTCTTATACCAGAATGAAAAAGAAAACCTAACATTCTATACAATGTAGAACATGAGGAAACATATATATTTAAAATTTTGTTTTCAAAGTTCTTAGAGACATTAATGTTACACAAATTTTTTGTGGGCCTACAAGAAGAAATAATACACTGATAGGAAAACAATTGCTTGCACTCCTATTAAGCATATCCCAATAGATTAGCCATATACCAACTAATAATACTAGATGAATTTTAAAAGTATTTAGCCTTTTTATTTGAAAAGATGTTGAAAGAAAGGGTTCATTATAACTAAGATTTAAAATCAATAAAATATAGAACTAGACAATGACATGAAATTATAATGATATGACTTTGTTCATAATACAATTTATCATAATTACATGATGAATTCAAATAACTTGACAAAATCTAAAATTGAATCTATTTCATTGCCATCATCTCTCATGTATGTGGCCATAAGTTGTTCTAGATTTATAATTTTATTTTTTGTATATTTCAACTGATATTATAAATTGTAAAAAATTGTTTTAATATCAATTTTGGCTATTACAAGTAGCAAATTTCCATACGAAAAATAGGCCATCCATGGATGGTTTGATTGACATTAAAATCTCAACACCTCCTCTACCTATCAAAATTAAAAAGTACATTCATTCTATGCACCAGCTTGCTCAATAAAGACAAACTTCATTCTCTATTCTATTAAAATTTTCAACTTCATTCTAATTGAAAATTATTTCTCCTAAGAACACTTCACTCAGATTATTCATACTTTTAGGCAGTCTTATGCCAATAAACAGGAATGTGGTGTTGGTATGTATGGAAATCTATTATGTCCAAATCATCACCTACAAACTTACATTGTGAAATGAGCCCCAAGGAGATCCACAGTGGCAGCTTTGTAGAGGAGAAGGGTGACTTGGTAGCACCTCTCTTTCTTCTAATGTTTCTTCTAATGTATCTTCTAAAGCATCTGACTACCCAATTATTACACCAAAATAATGCTACACCTTGGAATTTGCCTCAAGTAAGTATGACTCCTATTGCATTCTCTTAACCATTTACAGTAGAGTGGTAGAATCCAATAGTGTTGTACCCTGGAAATTATGTGGATTAATAGTGAAGGAAAAGCCAAATAAATAACATTGGTGCAGATGCTTGGAAATTTCCCCAACTCTTACACATCATTTATGCTTTTAACGATTATAGTTCAGGAAATTTTAGTTCTTACGTGTTGTTGCTCTAAGTGAAAAATAATAGTCTTTTTTAGAATTATTCTCTACAAATGAGACTCACAGATTTTCATCTACTTTTGAACATTAAAATATTCCTTCAAACCAAAAAATCTCAAAATAAATAATCAGTAATTGTTAAAATTGAAAATTTTCACATTCTTTCTGCCCTTTCCTTTGAACGACAAACAAGCATGTGGAGTTGTCTTCCAGTGAGTGCGCAATAGTTGTTACACTTATAAAGATGCAAAGATTAACTGACAATGTATTCAATATATATATATATATATATATATATATATATATATATATATATATATATATATATATATATATATATATATATATATATATATATATATATATATATATATATATATATATATATATATATATATATATATATATATATATATATATATATATATATAATTCTCTTTCTCTTAACAAATCACAAATTCAAATCTTATCCAAAAACATAGTATATTTACATAAAATAGAGTTTAATGTTAAGGTATAAGACTATATTTAGGATTATTGCTAAGGAGAGGTTTTAAATTATGGATATCATTATAGTTAGGGTTCAGTTTTGGTTTAGTTTCATCATTATATTTTTGATAAGATATATATATATATATATATATATATATATATATATATATATATATATATATATATATATATATATATATATATATATATATATATATATATATATATAATTAGTTTATATAGTAGAACTTTTATTCATTATTTTTAATAATATCAACTTCAGTAAAAAAAATTTAATTCTTTATTTTGAATTATAAAGATTTAGATTTATATTAAAATACTATTGAAAATTAACTTGAGAACATTTAATAATGTTCTCCAAAACCTAATCAAGTTTAAGAAAACTAAAAAATTATTCAAAATCTGGTTAGGTTGTAAAGAACTATAACATCTTTTGAAGGATTGTGGGTTTGGCCATTTCCAATGCTGAAATTGTCAAAGGAATAACTTTTTTGCCCAAGATCTCTATAATTGTCAGAGGAATAACTTTTTTGCCCAAGATCTTATAGTAGATTCATGTCAGATGAAATGGGATATGCATCCTAATGAGAATAGTAAAAGAGGCCATAGGGAGAAACACAAGTTCAAAGGCATCAAGTACGTCAACATGACACCATTTCACAAGATGTACACATGCATGAAAATGTGATTGTCACTACAATGATGGAAGTGACCTTGTGTGTGTGTGTGTGTGTGTGTGTGTGTGTGTCCCAATGCATATTCCCCCACCACTTCTTCCTAGTTCCATTGTAGGAAACACATAGTTAGCAAGTCTACTTTGTCCACCCAACCACATTTTCCACACCAGTAAGTGCCACTTTCTTCTTACTAAGTCTATTGCAAGCCAATTCTCCTCATTTCTAGATATATCATGTTTTTCTTGCCAATTAGTTGTTTTAATTTGGAAGGGTTTGACATGTGCATTGTCTGTGACTGTTATTTGCTTGGTTTAGGGTTTAGGTGGTATAAATGTATATCAATTTTTTTCCTCTAGCCATAACCATAGTGAGAGTTTGAAATAAAATTGTTTTGGAAGGTTCCATATTTTATTTTTTGAGTGAATTTTGTAATGTCATGAATTCTATTTCTAATGTTTAACTAGTTTTTGGTTCAGTTGAAATGAGTTTTTGTTGTGTTCAAAATGGGCCATGTAAAAGGAGAAGAATCATTTCCTACAATTATTTGAATGGCATTCTTTTGATATCAATTAAGAAAAGATTTATGTTTAACTTGGATAGTTTTTTTTGGGAAGTTTAAGACAATCAGCCCTTATAGAATATTTGCATTTTCAAGCCATGATTCCAAGTATTAGGTATGCAGCAAACTATTCAAGATTGGAGGATTTTTTTTATAGAACCCCATGTCTATTGAAGAATTCGTAGTACAATTTTAATTACTTTAAACAAATCTATACTTTGTAATTGGTTTAGAAGTTTTGGTTTCTAATCATTTTATCTTCTTGGGAAAGTAGAATTCCATGTCAATATATTGTAGACATGCAATTGTATTCTCCTCATGCAATATGTCAAGGACATGTAAGTGGCTGCTATATATAGAAGACATGTTAGTGTTGGATTTACACATCTTATAAAAGATGTATTAGCTTTGCTTTTGGCTCTCCCATCACTTTTGATTGTAACTATTTGTCTCCTACACCTTGAGAGGTACTGTCTCATGTGCATGTTCATAAAATTGAATTTATTGAATTTGTAATATTTACGGTTGCATTTAAATGGATTCTGCAATTGGCTGTCTTCGTATTTTCTAAGATCACAAATAAATACATTCGATAATTTAGGCAAAGGTTGAGACCATTACAAAATCGTTGAACATAGCATTATTTAGTTTTGAAATAAAATGCGTCAGACTTATTTGTAAGATTAAATTATACATTTCAATATCTATTTGAATTATATGTTAAACAAATATTTAACTAGAACTATCTGTTTCTATATCAGACATGCCTATCAAAGAAGAAGACAAACAATCTCAATTAAGCATCATTTTGGATGAAGTAGAAAGTGAGGAGGAGAGCTAGGCAGAAATAAAGGCTCAATACAATGGATTGCAAACAAGAATGGTGCAAATGCTACCAGATGGAAATATTTTTTTTAGAATAGATCAACTTGAAGGTGACCAAGAGCAACACTCAAAGTATCGTAATATGGTAGTGAAGTACATTATGGAGAATTGTTCATACTTTGAGCCTTTCTTTTCTCAAAAAGATGACATCAATTTTGAAGAATACTATTAAAAAATGGAAGAAGATGGAACTTGGATAGACCATTATGAGATTTATGTAGCCTCCCTGGTGACTCAAACTAACATTCATGTGCACTATCTAAAGGGCCAAGAATCCCAAATCTATAATATTCATAGCTCAGAACACCCACACTTCATCTCTCATATTATGATGGAAACCACTACAATAGTTTGCACTTCATTAACAACAATGCCAATGCTCATGTAGCACCCCTGTCTTTGGAGGAGGATAAGCCATGTACATTCCATAATGACCAAGATCCTATCAAGTTCATGATAGATGAAAAAGGGTGCAAAGATACCAACAAAAGTTGCATAGAAGATAAATTATTGAAAAGAAAGGACAAATGCCAATGAAAGAAAGATTTAATGGGATGTATTCCATGGTTTGAAAGGCAGAAAAAATAATAAAGATTTTAAAAGTATCTTTATAATGTTCTACTATGTATAGAAAATCTTATTAGAAATTTTTTTGTGACATTAGATAATAATGTAGATGGAATAATGGACACAAATGAATGGGCCCAACAAGTATTGTATCACTAAATGACCTTGATATGCTTGGAAGACATGAATTTGATAGAAACTATCAATGGGACCATAGTATAGTCGCACAAGATTTACATGAAATTGCTACATATTTCATACATTTTTTTTAAAAAAATGGGTGTAGTGAACCTACACTAGCAATAACCAGGCATGATATGTCAATGTTATCACTAGAACAAAGAATAGAACTCAAAATTATTGAGGACCATAAAAAATGTCGATCTAATAAACCATTGCACATGATTGTACAGGGCACTGCATATACAAAAAGAAAGAGGAATCTCACCTCGATCAACTAGGAATAGAAACAAGATGTAACTATTTTGCATCCATGAAGCAGAACTAAATAGATAAATCACCATCAACATGTTACATAACCTTGTTGGTGTTAGTGAAAAATTACCCTACAATCAAATACTGTAACATCATCTCATATATCAAACTATTGGCATTTTCCTTGCACCCTTAAAAGGTACAAATGCTAATATATATCCTTCACATGGGACATTCTATGATTACACATACTATCTCTAAAGATGACATCTTGCTACCTAAGGTTGGACATGTCACCAACATTAAAAGATGCCATGGAATGCAGTGAAGCATAATTTTTATCACCAAATGTAAGTGTCAAAGCGTCTTCCAGATCTTTCACCATAGTGCTCATTTTGGTTCTATTCGTTGATTCATTTTCAATGCACATGTATGCTACCTTTGCGACTTTCCAAGCTGATTCTACATCATATTGGCCATCTAGCGAAGAATCCATAAGCTCTCCTAGTTTTCCACATTAAAGTAGCTTGTGTGCTTGATTCAATGATTTTTTCATTATGTTGTTAGCAAATATATTCAAAATTGATTGAGAACATTGAATTTCTTCACATTATTACCAATTGTACTATTCCCTCTTTGGATGATAATCTTGAAATAATCTCTAGTAAAACCACTCCAAAACTATAGACATCGCTCTTCTCATTTAATAACAATGTTGAGAAGTATCTGCATAAATTCTTATAAACATTTTAATCTACAAAAATTAGATGAAAAATATACTGAAGAGTACTTAAACTATGAATATTTAAGAAAAAGAGGAAATGCTATGATGTTAATGTTAAATGAAATACTCAGGATCAAGATAGCCCATGGCCCCTTTTACTTCAGTTGATATATATCCAATGGAACTCTCTACCGATTTTGAAATACCAAAGTCGGTTAGCTTGGAAAACATCTTGTTATCAACAATATATTATTACACTTTATATCTCTGTGTATGATTGGTGGATAGCAACCCTAATGTAGGTAGAGAAAACCTACAAAAATGGTTGAAATATGATAAGATTTACTTTTTCCTAAAACTAAAAAATATAGAAATCAACTACCGCCACAAACAATTTACCATCCGCTACATAATTTAATCTTGCATGCCAATCAAGTGGAGTTTTCAATTTGGTTGTGCCTACAAATGACATAAGAAACAAGAGCTACAGGGCAACCAAGTTCCTGCCAAAGACTAAAGAATATGGTACTGATTGGTAGGGACCTTGCTAGATGATCAAGTGTTTATGTAGTTTTTAGGGTCTCAACCTAGTTGAACAGTTGAATAGAAGTATACCCACATTATTTTTGAGACTTAGGAACTTAAATTGTTACATAAATTCTATAGGATGTAGTCTACAAAGGTATTTCCTTTGCAACAAGGCATACACAGATACATACATACATACATACATATATATATACTTCATTATAGGACTAAAATCTATGAGTCACATTATTTACAAGTGGCATACACCAACAATTTCTTAAGTCATCATTAAATCACAAACAAATAGAATGACATGAATCTTTTAATGTTTATCCTAAGAAAATAATTGCTTATAATTTATAGAAAATAATGAGTTTTGTTTTCAAGAATAAATAGCCTTTTTGAAATGCATTGACATCTGCAAGGACCTTGCATAATTACTCCAAACTTAGCTTCAACCCTCATTCAAAATGGCCATCATAAGAAAAACAATTAATAGTTTCAAATATACATGCAAAATACAGTATTAAATACAATGCATTTCAAATATACATGCAATATACAATATTAAATACAATGCACTACTAGGTTGATGGAAAATAGCTTTAGAAGTAGAATTCATTCTTTGAACAACCACATTATATCTCTTCATTGAGTTTTCCTACACAACAATAACAAGATAGCACCATGATCAAAGCATAATTCTCTCTTGAATAGGCAATAATAATGCTCATATATTTTAGGTTCAATGTTCAAAAGTGTAAGGAAATAGAACAAAATATAAATTTTGAATAGCATGCATGCCATCTTAAATAGTTTCTATGGAATAAAAGAAAAATGCAAATAATCTATATTCTATATCTACTTACAATAATAAGAAATGTAACAAGCATCCATTAAATCAAAGATTGTAATAAATTAAGAGAATATAATTTAAACCCATTGATATTGGGTATTCAAAATCAAATAGAACTAATAATACCAGCTATGGTCTCCTCTTTGATATATGTGATGATGGCAAAAAGGATTGGAACCCATTAACAGAATAGAAAAACTTAATCAATTAATGTAAGCTAAAGCTAAATTTCAACGAGATGGAAAAACAACATCTGGGGCTAGCTATGGGTGCAAGAAACATCTAATGTTATCCTAGTAGAGTTAATTTGTAGGAAATTCAACACTAGGTCAAAAACTAATACTCTCGTCTATGTTTTATGAATAACTAGGAAAATTTAGATCCAACTAATTATCAAAGTCATCAACAAAATCTCACTCATTGTAGGGTTACTGCAAGCAAAAATGTACCAACAGATGACCAAAATAGTTTGGTGCTTTGAATATGTGAATTAATTAGATTCCCAATAAATTTGGAAGAAGAAAGAGGCTTGAAAAATGCTTCCAAGTAGAAAAATATATGAAAATAAAAGAAACAAATTTCCATGAAGTCATTCCATCTATGATCTATTATCCATCATTTCAATTAGCCTTTCTTAAATGAGGGATTATCGAGTAAGATAGGCAACATCCATGAAAATTCAATAACACTGTCATGTAGAAAAACCATACAACAATTTTTCACAGATTGCATAAATTTCACCCGTTTTAAGGAAATTGATGTTAAGCTAATGAGGAGTAGAGTTCTAAGTGATGTGTAACTTTTGTGATAACAATGCTTCCTCTAATCACATTATTATTAAATTATGTGTCTACATGGATGTTTCCCTTGCCCTAAAATAATGTTCTCATCCCATTCCATGTTTTCAGCACAGCCAGATAGTAGGGGACACCCACAAACATATTTGAAAGGGTAAGATGTCCCTGAAATGTGGCAAGACACCATGACTATATTATGTGATGTATGGGTGTCTTCACAATTTCTTGTTGAATCCAACTCAAGTGATTTAGAGGATTAATATTGTTCCCAGTAATCTTTCATCTTTCATGATGCACATACTACACATGATGTGCCAAATTGGGTACAAAAGAGTTATTACTAAGAGTCCACAAGAATCCAGAAACCTAAAACCCCACCTTAAGGGCAGGATAGATAGCTCAGGACAAAAACTTTTGATAAGCCTCCACTGATATGTCGAACATTACCCAATCTAATAAATAATTTTGCAAAAGAATAAACTCATCTCATATGAATAAGTTTATAAAATTTTGAAAGAAATTATCCAAATAATTACATGAGAGTAATGTGTTCCATCACCACAAGTCCTCATTATAGTATCCTTAAAACTGCACACATACAGACACAATTTACAGTCGCATTACTTGTGAAATATACGACAGAGATCAGCCTTAAACATAAGTTGCAAAAATTTAAACAAAAAACAAATAAATATCTCAACTACAGAGGGGCACAACGGCCCACTATGAGACAATCAGACTGAAGTAGCAACTGCAAATTTTGAGAAAATAACAAACCCGTAAATTTATAATTTTAATGAAAAGCACAGTTCACAAGGCACAACAGGCTGATTGGTCTGCATGGGTTCTTCCTCTAGTTTAGCCAAGAGGGCATCAACGACAACATTTCCAGCAACACTTTAAGCTTCTTTCAAAGTTCTAAAATGTCGAGGACTATTGAAGGTGAGTCTACAGAAACTAAATAGAGGAAGCTGAGAGTTGAAGTACGACAAAAATGGAGTATTAAACTATGGCAGTTACAGGTAGAAACTCAGAGAATAAATATCCCAAAAAGACCCAAATGAGAAATATAGATTACGAGAAGGTCTCAGATATCAAACTATTTTATGAACGGAACATAGCATTGTATACTATTTTTTGAATCAGCATGGAGTATAAAATGGCTTTTGGTACCATACCTGGCAGACGCATTGAGGATGCCCTGATTCTTTGAGACGTAGACTCAATAGCCTGCTTAACTTTTTTTTTTTTTTTTTAAACATGGTGTCCCTAACCTCTAATCTACCGAACACATGCCAAAGGAAAACAAATCAACCGTTTCTTAATACATTATTTTAATCTAGTTGAATGTAATGTCATCTAAATCGACGAGCAGGATCTATAGAGCTTAGCGTATGGCTCACCTGCATGAAAGGAGAATGTGCAAGAAGCCATCTGTAAATATTAGGTGCAGTAATTAGGCCTCGAGGACCAAGGCAACCATCTTGACATTTACGCATTTTCTTTCTGCATAGAAATCTATGCAGGCGTACAAAGCTCGCTATGAAAATCTACCACCCATGAAACTAGTCAGGGATCCCATAAGCAACTTCTGATTTGGGACGTAGTGCTTGCAATCATCCCATAGCAACAGACAGGAAAGACCTCGTATCTGGAAAAAGCCTAAAATGACCCTGACCTCAAGGCTTGTACCTCGATTCTCGCTTCTTTTCTTGTCTTGGATAATGCGAAAGCAAAAGATGCCCCTGCTGCTGGTAACTGTCGATCATGTTCACTGGATTTGAAACATTAATTAATCAGAATCCGAATATAATGAGGAGAAAATAGCAATGGAATTGGTTGTGCAATGTAAGTTTAATAACTAGTTATGTGAACCCCTCGGCAATAGTTTCTAGCACGGCAGGAACTAAAAAGTCCCAGTATAAACTTTTTTCTTTCATATGTAGGTGAATTCATGTTAACTTCAGAAAAGGTTTGACAAATAACATATAGATGATCGGTTAATGTTCCACATAGCATGTATTCATAGACCAATGGCATTATGGTTTGTTTGCAATACCCAATAAGATTTACAAGATTTCTGTGATATATTCTTGACAGTATAGCTACCTATAACCACAAAAAACTCCTTAATTTGGGGCCGACAGAATAATAATTTATAGAATTAGCTAAAATTGAGTTTCTGACAATTTATTAAATCTGTTATTCTTGCTGGCCTTGGTTAGAATCAGTCTTGACTATTTTGATTCCAACCTCAAATCCCGAAAGTCTGCCATAAAATACAGATCCAAAACTTCCCTTACCAATCAGTGTGGAATAGTTATTGGTTGAAGTTGTAATATCTCCCTCTGTGTATTCAATAGCCAGCCTGTGATAATCATTTTGATTATTCTGACCTGAGATAGAAAAGAAGAAGAAAACATGTTTAAGGTGCAAGAAGGAAGAAAACTTTCCCATTTAAATTAGAAACACTCAAGTTGGACTTGTTTTTACATTGAACGGATTGGATAAATAGCTCCAAATATACGTTGCATCGATAGATTTGGATAATGTGTGGTTGAAAATGGTTGCGATGCGTGTTTATTCCTCCACAGAATTTTTTTAGAAAGGATGACCAAAACTAATGAATGGTTCATAAGGCACAACACTTGATGAAGGTTTTGCAAATGGGGTTGCAAGCTTTGGGTTTAACTGTGGAGGAAACTCCGTAGTTAAGCGCGCTCAGGCTGGAGTAGTACTGGGATGGGTGACCTCCCGGGAAGTCTCGGTGCTTCACCCCTATGAGCATCACCTTGATCCAATGAGTGCTAAGTGTTCCATTTATTCTCATGAGAGATGGATTCATGTTGAATCACTACTCATGAAACATGGGTCATCGAGTTTGACTCAAAATCACGCAGTTAAATCCCGATATTCACATCACAACAAAACTAATACCATCGAACATTCAGCCACTCAACATTTAATTTTGGGAATGGTTTAAACATCACACACTAAGCTTAATTCCTAGGCTAAAAGTGTTAAATAGTCAAAGTTGACTTTTTCTTCGAAGCTTAATTCTTCCCTTAGTGTGTGATGTTTAAGGGTGGCCTTGCTTTTGTCATTGCTTGCTGGAATATTATTTTGAGAATCAACATTGCATGGTACAAGTTCACAATAGAGAATTATTCTATTTGTAGGCAAGGCCAAATTGGAAACTCCACTTGATTGGCTTATGAGATTGAATATTGCTAGACAGGCTGCAGATGGTAAGTTGTTTCTGGTTGCAATAGTTCTTTTATATTTAAAAAAACCATGTCTCAGCTATTCTATACATGTTTTGTAGGTTTACTTTACCTTCATCAGAGTTGCTATCCTCGAATCATACATAGAGATATAAAGTGTAGTAATATACTGTTGGATAACAAAATGTCTGCCAAACTAGCTGACTTTGGCATATCAAAATTGGTAGAGAGTGCTGAAGTGAAAGGGACAATGGGTTATCTTGATCCTGAGTATTTCACATAACACCATTATCTTTCTTTTTTCTTAAACATTTTAACTAAACTTAATGTGTGTTTCACCTAATTAAAAACATAGGGAACAAATAACTCATAGATTAATATGTGGATGCTATTGTAGATATTTTGCAACATCATCACTAAATGAGAAGAGTGACGTCTATAGTTTTGGAGTGGTTTTACTAGAGATTATATCTAGAGTACCACCCAAGGATGGACTAGTACAATCGGTAATTCATATATTTGTAGACAAATTAAGTGATTTCAATTGTTTTAGATATGTTCGTCAACAACGTAATGAAATAGTCATTGTATCAGGCACACAATTTTCTTTTATGTGGCAAAATAGACGAGCTTATGGATCCTTCATTGGGTAGTCAATATAATGTAGAATCAACATGGAAAGTAGCAGGGATAGCATACATGTGCGTGGAAAAGGAATCAACAAAACGACCCAAAATGAGTGCAGTGGCTAAAGAATTGGAAGAAGTAGTGACACTTGCATATGGTGATAATAATTATTCTGCCTCACATATCATTGCCTCTTTTAGTACCAACGAGATGCCTAGCCTTAGATAATAAGATTTTATAGCAACTATTTTGTCTACCATGTTAATATCTTCGAAAAAACAAAATTTATGCATGTTTTTAGATAGGGATAGAAATATTCTATAAAAGAATAATATTAAATATTTGTGTGGTCAATTTAAAATTTAGAAAGGTCTGTAATTTCCAAAAAAAATCGTGTAATTTTTTTAATGAATTTCAAGATCTCTATATAGATGCATTCTGTAAGAATTTAGTACTGGACTACAAGGTTGATCTATGAATCATTACTAGGTTGTGTATGTTGTATTTTCATATAGTAATTATTGTCATTTGATTAATGAGAAGAAAGAGGCATTGTAGTACATAAAGGAATCTAGTTAGTTATTCATTTGTAGTTTTTATTTCAATGTGTCTTTTTTTCCCATCCATCATAACATGATAATGGTTCTATTGTAATTAGTTGAGCTGCACAGTTTTGGCATGACTAATGGACTTCTATGAGATTGCATAGCCATATAGATAGGTACTAATATAAATCATTTAAAATTACATTTATGTGAACTTGCTGACAATAATTTTAAATATAATTAATCATTTGAAGGGCATTCAAAGCTCATAACATTTGGCCTCTTTTCCCTAGAAGAACAACATTTCTTCATATTTAGATATTTTCTATAGAATTTTTTCCATGTTATTTATTTGCATTTAGTTCAAATATGTTAGGTATGAATAAAAAGCTAAACCACATTGAGATATAATAGATAAATGGAATGGCAGCATAAGACCCCAATAAATGAAACCTATGAAATAACAAACTATCAAGTAATATCTAAGATAGTAAATTTATTAGAAAGGTTTTGTTGTAGGAAGAAACATACCTGATGCCATCATCTCTACTCATGAAATTGTTCACTCTGAGTTATAGCAATTATGTAGGGATAACGCTCAAGTAGGACATCTTTGAAGCTTATGATTGAGTGAACTAGAACTATCTAGAACGTCTTTTGGTTAAATATGGGTTTAAGATAATTTATTTGAAACTTATTGTCAGTTATGTTAGTGCGACTATACTCTTTGTTTAGGTCAACGTTTTCCCCTTGAAAATCTTTTCCTCTTGAAAAGGTCTGTGGCTAGGAGATCTCCTTCCCCCTTACCTTTTCATATTCGTGCTACAAGTACTTGGCAAGAACATCCAAAATAAATTCAAGTACTTTCAGTAAGTAATCAAATATATTGAAATTTAAGAGATTTGGTTAAATCAAATTTGCGCCATGTATAGAACCCATTTGAACCTCAATAAAAACCTCAATAAAAAAAACTTTAATATAAAAATATACAATCAATTCACGCAAAATAATCTTATTAGTCATGACATCATCACTACATCATCGTTTTCATTTGTGGATGACCCTTTACGAAGGGGACCGTACTCATACTCTATGAATGGTACACTTAACCCGATACAATGAATAAGCCGTGAATAAATTCTCATTCTTGGGTTGTCTTTGACCGAGTCTGGAAAGAAAATTCCAATGGTAATTTATTTAAACGATAGCACTAAGGGATGCCCATTTCCACAACTTCGGATGCTTCCTGTGGCCTTATTGTAATGTTCCTTCTTATCTATGAAATTTCGACAAGTAGGTGGCCATTCATTGTCCATGTTGCATGGAATAGTCAAATAAAGAAATAAAATAATCTCGATGAAGACGAACTGCAGGTCTTTTTACTTTTATACGTCAGAAAACTATTCTCGATTTGACGTCTGTGATTTAGCTAGTGGGTGGAAGTCAAAAGTCTTTTGGGAATTCATGAGAACACGTCTCACTAAAAACAATTTAATTTGATGTAAATATCGATGGAGTCAAGCCAATGAAGTGGAGGATGGTGAATAACATGTTTACGCGGTTTTCCTCAAAAGGGAGTTAATGTTAAAATACATAAATATGGTGGAAGAGTACTCGCAATCTAGTGTGTTTTAATAATCGTATATTATATTTTATTATTTTTAAATCTAGTAACTATTGCACCTCAACAAGGTGTAAAAATGGTATGTCGATAGAAAGATATCCTTTGTCAATATCTCGATTGATGGGGAGAAAATGTTGAGCCAAAAAAATTGTCAATCAAAATATACAATTACAAACAATGTAAAATCCACACAAGTTGAAATGAATTTTGTAGTCCACAAATGATTAAAAAGGTAAAGTATTAAAAATTATGACATACACTTGTTGGTAAAACAGATGGAAAATTGAGAGTTTATCTTTCGTAAGTGTGATGGGACAAACATAAAGCTACAAAACATCCTAGACGTTAAGTGTTCTAAGAAACACAAACATAAAATTAGACGAGAATAATAATTTTAACCAACAAAAAACATTCCAATAAAAATTGCATAACTTTGAAACTTCTATAGTAAAGATTATCAAGAACACGAAACATGTTACGAATGTAGCAAAGAACAAAAAAAATGGAAGAAAAAATTCTTTTGTAATTGTAATGCAAATACAAGAAGTTGAGGTGTCTTTGGAAATGACCTTTTTCTCTAGTGAATATATTACTAATTCAAATACCTTTGATCAATAGTACAAGTATGAATATAATGTATCTTCATATATTTGAGGAAAATGGTGAAATAACTCATTGAACGCCATGGTTAATAATGATAATTATACCAAAATAGTACTAAGAATAATCATAATAACCTAGCAAGTAAATAATCCTAATAACCCAACAAGTGGATAAAATGAATTTTAGTACTACCATCTAACTACTTTCAAATTTATAATGCATTTAGTGAATGGTCAAAACATTGCACTTTAAAGATTCTATTATAATGTGATGAATTATATCATTATGAGAACTCTTCTACGGATGTCTTGTTTGGGACAACCATTGACAAATATAACCATCCATTCAAAGATTAACAATATAAAATTAATATTGTAATATTTTAGTATATAAACAAATTATAATGCTAATCCTAGAGTTAATAACTATTATTGGAAACTGATGTGGTATGTCCAAATATTTTTTTTTATAACATTGATATAATAGTCAATTTTATATACCAATATATTTAAATTGGAATATAATTTTAATACTATTATACTCTTAAATAAAAACATTTTAATATAGAAATTTATTGGTATATCTCATTATCAAATAATTATAATTTCAACTCTAATCATCTAATCAATTCTTTTAAGTATTTCTTATTTAATCTATTAGAATGATTTAGAATAAATGAGAGTGGGGCGAATAAGTTATCCTCAAGTCTAGATGCACTAATTAAACTTTTCATCACTTCAAATAATTTAGATCTAATCATTAAGTAGCTCAGTTTCTATAGAAAATAATCAACAGCATAAAATTTTTAGTCCACTATCCTATTAGTAACAAACTTGCAAATGTAAAATATTAATAGTTAAACATCTTAAATAACACCCACACAAGTATGACACTAGGATTTAATGCAGAAACACAATTTGAAAAAAGCCACTAGTAATTATTGAAAGCATGAAAGTTGATGATACTTCTATGGGGGAGTATTGTAGAAACATGATTAGATCATTATCATGATGATATGTTACATTCATGACTGTGTTTGTCATTGATGTCAACATAGTAGTTTTTGTGCTATCTAATAGAAGAACAACAAAAGGATCAAGTTGGTACGGATAGATCGTTGAGTACTTTCACTAGCAAGGTTAAAGGGAGATAATACTAATTATCTAGTATATGTAGCTAACTTCAGAAGCATAAGATATTAAGTCTAGAAGAAGTTATGCAAGTTTCAAAGAAGATTATTGTTAGATAGAGTTTATGGAAGCTTGTTCTGGTAAACTTGTTATATATCTTAGTAGAGTTGTTATTCTAAAAAGTTGAAGTTAAAGATGTGTAGAAGACATGTTGGAGATGACGTGCCTAAGCTCGCTCATCATAATGTTACACGTAAGGAAAGTTATTCAAGTTACAAGGCAAAAGATTAATGTTATCGCTAAGTGTAATGTGTTCTTAATGTGGTCCTATAATTATTAATTGAGAAGGTGTAATAACTGACTCAATGAATTGTTTTATGGATTTGGTATAAAGGAAGGACATTTTCCTTTATAATGTATGGATAGAAGTGAATTATTGTAAGAAGCACAAAGAGCAAAATGCGAAGATAAGTAGAGCAGAGTGAAGTTGGAAAGAACTTCATTATTGAAGTTTTATTTGATGATCTAAGGTTTGGTATTTGGATCCAAGGTTGACCTAGTATACAAGGTCTGACAATGATTGGTTCAGTTGATAGGACAAAGAAAAGAAGTTAAAGTATAGTACAGATAATTATTTTGCAAGGAATAGTTGAGAGATCAGTTGGATAGTGAGTTTAGTGGTCTTGCCCCAAACGCTATTTGGACGATAGGTCCTTCCACCTTACACAACTCCTAACAAGGTTGAAATCTACTAGTAGAGATTCAAAGTCTCCTAATAGGGACTCATATGTACTAAATATTGTAATAGACTCCTAATAGTGTCCATCCTCTAACAAGAAATATTTATATTAGTACATCATCCTATGGACAAAATTCCCACGGGGGTTTTCCCTCTAATCAAGGGTTTCCCTAGTTAAAATATCTCATTTAATTATGTATGCATATCTTAGTATGGTTTTTGTTTACTTTTATTGAATGGTTAAGATTATTTAAGGTTGATAAATGTTTTAATTATTAGATAACTGATTCAACCCCACCTCATAGTTACCTTGGTGGACTATTGTTTCTAACAATTGGTGTTAGAGCATCAAGTCCTTGAAGATAAAGCTTAACAACTTTGAGAAATCCATGGAAAACACATTAAAAAAGGATAGTCTAAAGTTCAATAGAACAACTTATGATAGCTAGAAGGAAAAGATGAAGACACATTTTTTGTGTATGGGTCTAGGATATTGGATCTTGAAAAAATTAGAAAAGACAATCATTGCTAAAAAAGATTTGGAAACTTGTATCAAGGAAGAGAGAACTTTTCATGTGCAACGTGAGAGCTAGAGAAGCACTATTGTCTACACTTCCTAAAATTGAGTACAACCAGGTAAAATCACTTAATACTTATCATATGATTTGGAAAGCTTTGGAAAATAGTTTTGAAGGTGATGAACATTCTAAGAAATTGGGGCTACAAAGTTCGATTTGTGCATTTCAACATGTTAAAATGATGGAAGATGAATCTATAAGAACATATGTAGGTAGGATATCATAAATTACTACAATTATTAAATCTCAAGGAGGAACCAAAGAAGATGATGAGGTGATATGGAAGATATTGAAAAGATTAATTCCACCATTTAAGTAAGTAGTTAAAATGATATAGTTGTCAAGATCTCTTGTACTGAAGAATTCACAAAGGAGACATTACTTGGGAGACTTGAAGCAATTGAGAATGAGCTTAGATAGTCTAAAGAATTGACCAGAATAGAAATAGCTTTTAGTGCCATAAATGCTCAACCTAGTTTGTGAAGGAGCACAACTACTACAGGAGACTTTGCTAGCAGTAGCATAGTTGATAAGGACAAAAACATAGAAGAATGGAGTAGCCCTTTTGGTAAGAAGAGAAAAAGATGGTAAGAAAATTTTAAAATATTGGACTTGTAATGAGTTTGGTCATTATGTATCTAAGTGTCCTAAAAGAGAGAAAAAGTATAAATGAAAATTCAAACCTAGAAGAGATAGAGTGTGTTTGAATGCAAATGAAGAAGATGATTCTGATGAACAAGCAGTAAGTGCTAGTTCATCCTCCTCACAATGGGTGTGTGATAATCATGCCCAAAGCCTTACTTAGGAATAGTTTATTCAATCTAAGGATTACTTCTCCCACTATGAGATGCATTTAATTTGTCAACCTAGGGGCATATACTTGAAATGGTTGGCATGGTATGTGCACTAGGTTCCTTGAAGACTCATTATGCTTATGTTGTAGGAAAGTAAAATGCATATAAAGAACCTACACTAGTGTTGTAAGAAAGTAACACACTTAAATCCTTATTGAAATGAATGTTGGAAATACAACTCTATGCTAACCTATATCTCAACCTAGATCATCCACTATAACTACTCTTGCGGGTGCTATAGAAATATTCATAAAGTATGATGTTGTAGGAAGAAACTATAACTTCTATCTAAAATACTATAAATTATAGAAATAAATCTATACTACTCTAATCTAATCCACCTCCCAAGTGGGTCCCCTTGGTTAGCTTTTGTTAATCTACTAACACAAAATGTAAACCAAGAGCTACTTTATTATATTTCAATATCTCCTTACATGAGAACAACACATAAAACTGTAGACAACTTGCTACAAGATATAACAACATTTTTAATAAAAATTTCCAACTTCTAAAACTATCAATCTAATCCCTATAAATAGAGGATAAAAAATTATTCTAAAATAGAAAGAAAAACAAACAAACTAAAGATCCACTAGAGAAGAAGAGAGACAATATAATAGCTCGCAAAGTAAGTGATAAAGTTTGGCCAATCAACTCAACATAATATTAAATGCAGAGGGAATATAGGAACACTTCATCCCTTTATTCTTGGATAATGGTTCCTCCTTTGTAGTAGCCATGTCTTCTGGTGCCATGATGATTTCTCCACTACAATTGGACATTGATGCTCCTCCTTGAATGTTGTCATCTACTCTCCAACTCTCCCTTTCCTAGCAAGTTAGTTGTAATATAGAATATATAAATGAATAAGCATAATAAAACTAAATCCAGATATTAGAACACACATTCTGATGGTTATATGAAATATTGTATTATATGTATAATATTGGCAAAATATGTCATTACTATCTATACATGGTTTAACAGTTCTATCTGGACTTTAGCATAGTTTTAACTAGTTATGAGTTCACAAATGTCTTGACAAAATTAAAAATAGAGTATTAAAATTAACATAAAATAGAGGCAATAATTAGCCTCATCATTTGCCCCCTGGTAATTCTAATGCTTGTCCTCAAGCATTGGATCGTTTGGCAAGTGAGTGAAAATCTCCAACCTTAGTCCACCCTCACCTATTACTCCTAAAAGTGTAGTAGATTCCCCTTGTTCTTTCCCAAACATCCCTCTTACGATCCTCTTGTAACCTATCAAGTCAGTTAGTGTTGATGTCATAGAGGGGCCAAAGGAGCATGGGTGGTTGCATTGTTAATGGACACCATAGTTCTTGTTTGAATTGCCTTCCCAGCTGCATGTATTTTGCTATGTAGTGAAGGGCTACCTCAAGGTTGATAGGATTGTGTGGTTTTGACCTTTTGAATCCTTCAGGCAATCTACTCAATCTGCTTTTGGCACCAATCATGGCTCTCTAAAAGACAAAGTAAGGCATGTTGTCATATTCTACATACACTTGTGTTCTAGTGTCAAAGATTTGCTTTCTTATTTCCTTGTGAATCCTTTCATAGGTTAGCTTGAACCAATCCCTAAGGATTTATTCTAGTGTTTTTCTTTCTACTCTTAATGATAGGGGTTCTATTCTCTCCTATTCTCTATAATTGTCTAGTTGTCTATCATAGTTAGCTTCACTATGCATCTAAGACATTAGAGCCCTAAGGTGCATATCCCCTATGTAAGGTAAAGGGTTCCATTGATTTTTTTAGGGATAATGAAATTATGCATATAAAATTCATAGAGCAAGTTTTACTTGTTAGAGTAAATAATTAATATCTAATTATTTATTCTATTACTTAAGCTTACTTAGGTCATGCATTTATTTAATATTTTATATTTAATGCATGTAGTGGTTAGTTGTTGACAACTCAGGAGTTTGTTCCTTTTTTAGCATATTCCACTTTTTGTGGATGTGTGTTGAGTTGTCAATCTTATCTTCTACCTCCTTCCAGCTTGTTCTACAAGCTTCCATGAGCTCTTTATATTCGGGCTCTCTCTCATTGTAACATCATCTTCACATCATTTCTTATTGTAAATACATTTCTTCTTGTGTTTGCATTATGATGGCTCTCATGTCCATTTAGGGTTTTGCCCATGCTCCATGCTCCTCCCCTTCTATGGCTTCTCTTTGACAGGTTCGCATGCAGGTGATCTTGGCGTCTTCGGAGTTGGCTTTCCTCAACTCCAACATGGTATCAGAGCCTTCCTGCTGCAGCTTCGTTGAAGAAATTTTGAAGCCGTGATTTGAAGTCACAAACCCTAGTTTGTTTATGCAATCTTTCTTCAAATCAGGGGATCAGCATTTTTTCGGAGCACTTTGGGACCGAACGGACATCACCATTGGATCCGGAAGGCCATTTGCAGTCAGGATTCATATAAAACTTGTCGTTTTTGGAGACAGGGCAATTTTGGCAAATTTTTGAGGCCTCTAGGGTCTGTCGTACGGTCGTACGGACGCAGCGACGGGTTTTTTTTTTTAAAAAAACTATATTTTCGGCAGCGCCGCCGCCACGCCACCGCCGGGCCACCACCGCGCAGCCCGCAGCGACCGCAGCAGGCAGCGCCGCCCGCGCTCCACCGCGGCTCGGCCTCCTCCCGGCCGACGCCCGTCCGCCGCCATCCGCCGGTGGCTCCTCTGCCTCTGCCGCCCCTGCGGCCACCTCCGCCAGTTCTCTGCCCGCCGCTCCGACAGCTCCGCCTGACAACTCTGCGCCACATCTGCAGCCAAGTCAGCCACTGCGGGGGTGACACGTGGCATGGGAGCCACGTGGCACCTTGCCACGTGGACCCGCCACGTCAGCACTGCCACATGGCAATGCCACGTGGCACTCTTTTTGCTGCGACGGCCACCAAACCGTCAAATTTAATCGCATGACTTGCTGACATCAGCGTTGCATCAGCCCTTGCATGCACCTCTCCCGATTGCTTTTGGACCTACCATTGGTTTTTTGGCCATAACTCTTGCATACGGAGGTATTTTTCCGATCCGAAAGAAGCGCCGGAAAGCTGGTTCCAAGACGAAGATTTTGGTGTAGGTATTTTTAGGTTTTGATGCTTTTTTATTGCTCGTTTTTTCTGTTGAAGTCCGAAGTCCTGTTTTTGACTCCGGCATGCATATCTTTTGCGTCCCATGCCTGTTTTTTGAAAATTTTATATTTCTGGAAAGCTGGTTCTGTGTACTTTTCAGAACTATAGTCTTTTTTCTTCTTTTTTGGCCTCTTCTCTTTCTATCATAGTTTTGGCATTTTTGCTCTATGGTGGATATTTTGAGTGTTTTAGGCCCGAGGATCGTTTTCTTGGCATGGTTTGCTTTCTTTTTGGTTGTCCTTTCTTTTGGTTCAGCTCTTTTTCAGTTCTGATCATTGTAGCTATCTTTTTGAAGCACTTTTCTATTTTGCACTGAGATAAAGTGTCACTTTTGCATTTCGGGAGTCATGAACGTTGTTTTGAGTTAGCTGTGCATGCACTATTTCATAAAGCACCATGGGGGAGATTATTTGTTTGCTGTTTTAGGCATTCTCCCTTTGTCAAGTGAGTGTACCTTCCACGACATTAGCCCCATGTAGAGTCAGTTAGACCGTGTCTTTATCGGTGTCTGTACCCCTTTCCCTCTCTCCTCGTTCTTGGTTCGTTTGCAGGAGATTTTGGCTCACATTCTCAGTTTCCTGTCATCACACCCCATCTACATTAAGGGGGGGTTATGCTGTGTTCTAATGCATCCGTGGTTCGATGGTTCGATAGTGTGAACTATGTATTCAGTGGTTGATCCTACATATAAGGCGATTGCAGTGGCTGGCTACCTATGCATTTCGGTGAGATGGATCATCTACCATATAGACATGCTCAGTTCGTGCCTTCTTCTTCCATGGAGGTTTCTTCAGATCAGCAATTTGGCAGATTTGCGACTTCTTCATGCTTCAGTGATGCTGCTTCTTCATGATCATTCCTTGTTCCTGTTTTAGGGGACAATTTCCCTAGTTGGAGACTTCTTCAGTTCTTCACTGGGTTCTTACCTCTTTTTAGGGGAGGGTTTTTCCCATGTGGTTTTCTCTCTTTCCTCGCTTACAGAGGTTGCATTCTTCTTGCATTGTACTTGGGTACCTAAAATGGCCTTGTTGCCGGGACCCATTATGCATTCATCTTAGCTTTGTGAGCTTAAGGCATTTCCCTAAGTTGCACTTAAGGGGGGGTGTTAGAGTAAATAATTAATATCTAATTATTTATTCTATTACTTAAGCTTACTTAGGTCATGCATTTATTTAATATTTTATATTTAATGCATGTAGTGGTTAGTTGTTGACAACTCGGGAGTTTGTTCCTTTTTTAGCATATTCCACTTTTTGTGGATGTGTGCTGAGTTGTCAATCTTATCTTCTACCTCCTTCCAGCTTGTTCTACAAGCTTCCATGAGCTCTTTATATTCGGGCTCTCTCTCATTGTAACATCATCTTCACATCATTTCTTATTATAAATACATTTCTTCTTGTGTTTGCATTATGATGGCTCTCATGTCCGTTTAGGGTTTTGCCCATGCTCCATGCTCCTCCCCTTCTATGGCTTCTCTTTGATAGGTTCGCATGCAGGTGATCTTGGCATCTTCGGAGTTGGCTTTCCTCAACTCCAACATTACTACCATGATGGAAGAGTCTAGTACAAACCATAAAATTCCCGAGCTGATTTGAATTTTGTATTTATATCTCTAAGGGTCATCATCAACTAGAATAAGAAGAATTATTCTTTTAAACAAATGGCATAGATTCTAGGTGGCGACCTACAAGTAATTATTTGGTCATCTAGCTTAAGGGCATGATCCACCTTTTTCTTCTATCTTGCCAATTGCTCTTTCAATTCCACAATTTCTTCACCTTGGTTTGTTATTACCTTTTTCATCTTCTTTTCCCCTTCTCTCCATAGGGTAGTTGTTAACACATGTGTGTTAAATATCTGAAAAAGAAGCATTTGTAAGGTAATTGAACCATTGTCTTCATCTTGGTTATTTTTCTTCCTCTATTCCCTCCATATGCATTCCAAGAAATTTGTAAACCACGTTTTCTTATAGGAAAGTAGGGTAGTTTTTGAATAAGCTAACTAGTGTGACATTGGGTCTTCTTCTACTTCATGGCATGGAACATTGAATTGGCATTCATTCGTCTCATCTTTACATTCCTCATCAGGATCTTGAGGAATGTCTGGATTTTTAGGTTGACTAGGGAAATCATCTTGGACAACTTGTATTGGAGGTTCTTCATCAAATTGTTTAGGAAAAGTGGACAGGGTTTCTGAGGGTGCTTTAGGAACTGGTCCTCTCATTCTAGGGCTTCTTCTTATAGGGGTTTCTTCAAATACCATAGTCCTTTTCCTGTTAACCCTCTTTTCTATCTTTGCTGTAGGATTAATCATTATAAGAACTGAATTTATTTTCTTCTATTTTGAGACTGTAGGGTTTTGTTTCTCGACTGTAGGAACTGAAGTTTCATCTTGTAAATTTTGTTTTCTTGAACTACTTGAGTAGAAGTAGGTACATTGCTTGCTTGAGTCAAAAAAGACACATTTTCTTGCCCATTTTTAGCTTTAGCACCTTTGGTGCCTTGCTTAGTAGTTGTGTCAATGGGGGTTGCATTATCTTGGCTAGGCTACACATTAGGGGGAATCTGAGGCTACATTATGCTAGACAAATTCTGCCAGTGATAGAGGAGAGATGTCCCTAAGAGATCTTTCTATCAGCAATTTGATTAGGGCATGGTGGGTAACAAAATTATCTTTTCCTTTATGGGGATTCCTCAATACTAATGTATAACATATTGAACAAGAAATTGGGGATATTCACTAAAAGATTATGCCTTATATGACTGAGTCATATAAAATGTTGTGCATGGAAATTAGAAAATATTACTTCATAGGTAAAGTACCTAATAATATTAATGGACAACTCATTGTACGACGAAGGAATGGATATTCATTTGTACACCTACTTTGTAATCTGCAATTGAGGGTCACTTGGTATAGTAAACTAGGCCCTAGCTAATTTGCGATCATGCTCATTGGGGTAGTGTTCCCCTACTATGAGCAACCTAGTTACTTCCTCTATTTATTCCTCTATGGTAATGACTGTATATCCCCATCCTATTTCTTCACCTTCCTCAAATGTATTTGTAAATTCGATAGCTTCCTCTTCATCAAACTTAGTTAATTTTAAGAAATATCCTAGCCAACCACATGCATTGAATATTCTTACTACTTCTACATGGGAAAGTAAAACACTATCTTCTATTGGTTCACATCATTGCAATTGACCTCCCATTTGCACTTACAATATCAACCTCTGGTCTACTTTCAATGATCACCCTCTTCCTTTTTGTGAATTTCAAACTCTTTTTTTCTTTAGAAAATCACAGACCCTTTTATACTCCTCTGGTGTTTTCATCCTAAACAACAATAATGCAATTTTAATAGAATAAATCATAGATATGCAAGAAGCATTTCAAAATTTAAGTCAGGTCACATTAGATTTAATTTGGGTTACATCTTAGTCTAATAATGAGGGATTATTTAGGAATACAGGTATGACACTTGACACTTGCATACTATGGCAACTGGATTTTAATCAAACAAAATGAAAGTACATATTTGAGGATCTTTAATGAGTTAATAGGAATGTCATGTGGAATTAGCACCCTTACCTACCCCCTATGAAACATGGACAAGTGTCCTCACTTGTCATATTTGGCATGAGGTATAGAATTGGCCTAAGGCCACAACAATATATTTAATGTAGTAGTAGATATAACTAACTAAACCTATTTGCTAAAAATAAATTAAATTTGAAAATCTTATACTTGTCAAGTTGATCATTGCAAGTGCCAGAGAAAGATGGTGAGAGAGGAAAAATGGTAGCCACAACATGCATTAGTGGATCTGCCATATTATTGAAAGCATAGGAAAATGATAACATGGAAGGTGGGTGGGTGGTAGAAAAAGAAATAAAATGAGGTGAAAAAGAAGAATTTAGAAAGTGAATGGAGAATTTAACTTTATGTTAACATAAAGTTTTTATTATGGGCATGCTCAAAGGAATTCTTATTCAAGAGTTATAGGAAGAAAGTTGGGACCCTTTGCTATAGGAAGTATTACCTATTGTTTGTTTGAAACTAGCTGTTAAAATTATTGTAGAAATTCTTCTTTCATTTGGGGCTGGTGATATAACTTTATCTGATGTACATTGACTAGTAAGTTGAAGTGTAATGGATAAATGGTGGTTAATTGGATTGCTCCATTTGCAAAGTCATGGCTTATTTCATAAGGACCCAGCCATCATGTCTGCAGCTTGCTTAGTATATATTTAAATCTAGAATCATAAAGTAGTGCCCAATCACCAACTTGAAAGTGTTTACTCTGAATGTGGTAGTCGTGCCATTGTTTCCTTTGCTTCTAAATGATTTTTGTGTGTTCTAGGGTAGACTTGTGCATTCATCCAAAAAATTAAGTTGTAGTAAGTGCTCTCTATGCTGCATGAAGACCAATTTTTCACTCCAATGCTATTCTTAGAGTTTTGTGTTCAAATTCAATGGGTAGCATTGCTGCTTTATCATACAATAGTTTGAATGGTGTGAACCCTATAGTGGTCTTCCATATTGTGCAATATGCCCAGACAACTTCTAGTAGTCTGTTGCTCCAATCTCTTTGGTGCAAATGATCTATCTTTGTCAAGATGGCTTTTATCTCTCAATTTGTAACTTCTGCCTATCCATTAGTTTGAGGATTATTGGGGCTTTATCTTTGATGTCTGATATTGTATTCCTTCATAAGTTTTATTAACAGATTGGAAGTGAATTGAGTACCTTGGTCAGTACCAAGTTCTTTGGGTATTCCATATCTAGTAAAGATTTCTTCATACATAAATTCAACAACATTGTGGTCACGAACATGCCTCGTGGCTTTGACTTCAACCCATTTTGTTAGGTAGTTAGTGCATATGAGGATGCATGATTTCCCATTGGATGGAGAATTTATTGGAGTAATAAAATCCATGCCCCATTTGTGAGATGGTGTTACCACCACCTATGGGGTGAGAGGCATTTCATCTAATCTTGTTGGTTAGCCCATCCTCTGAAATTTATCACACTTTCATGTATAATTGGCTGCATCTTTATGAAATGTAGGCCAATAGTAACCAGTTTTTAGAATCTTTAATGTTGTTCTTTTTTCTACAAAGTGACCCCACATGGTTTAGTATGACATACATGTAGGATGTCATATGTCTCATCTTCTCACACACATGTCCTCATAACTTGATCAGGTCTAGTGTAAAATAGTGTATCATCAATCCAAGAGAAATGAAATATTTTCTCTACAAGCAACCTCTTATCCTTGTAAGAAAAATGTATGGGGATTTTGTTAGCTGTAATGTAATTAGCTATGTTTACATACTATGGGGTTTGGACAACAATATGAAATAAATGATCATCAAGAAATGTATCATCTATCAAAGTACTATCTTCTTCATCATGGTGGATTCTAGATAGATAATCAGCTACCAAATTTTCTTTCCTGGGTTTGTCAATGATTACATAATATCAAAGTCTTGTAAAAGAAGTAGCCATCTTGCTAACCTACCTGTGATGGTAGGTTTTTTCATGAGATAATTGTTGCATGATCAGTATGGAAAAATATGGGATAACCAGTTACATAATGCTAGAATTTTTTTAGAGAATAAACTACTACTAATAGTTCCTTTAAAGTCACTTTATAGTTCAATTTTGGTCCATGAAGGCTCTTACTAATATAGTAGATTGCATTTTCAAGGTTTTGATATTTTTGTCCTAGGACTGCACCTATGGCATAGTTAGAAGCATCTGTATATATCTGAAAATGAAAAGTCCAATCAAGACCCCTAAGTATTGGTGCAGTCGTCAACAATGACTTAAGTTGGAAGGAGTCATCACAGTCCTTGTTCTAGCCAAATTTAGCCTCTTTGGTAAGAAAAGTGTATAGAGGACTAGCTACCTACCTAATTTTTTTGATAAATATCCTATAATAGCCAACATATCCTAGGAAGGATTTGACTTATTTTTTCTTTGTGGGAATAGGGAGTGTGAGAATTACCTCTATTTTTGTAGGGTCTACTTGGATTCCAACTTCAGAGATAAAATGCCCAAAGACCACACCTTCTTGCATCATCAGAAAGCATTTTTCATTGTTCAGAGAAAAGTTATGTTCTTCACATCTGATTAATACTTTCTCTAAGTTCTTCATGGCTTCCTCAAATGTGACACCAAATGTAGTCAAATCATCCATGTATATCTCTATGTAGTCATGTGATATGTCAACAAAGATGCTGATGGTAGCTCTCTGAAAATTAGTAGGTGCATTCCATAGGCCAAATGGTAATACACAATAAGCATAGGTACCCCAAGGACATGTAAATGTGGTCTTCTCTTGAACTTTTGGAGCAATAATTATCTGATTGTAACCACTGTATCCATCTAGAGAGGAGAGTTATTTCTTTCCAGCTAAAGTATCCAAAACTTGGTCTATAAAGGGCAAGGGAAAGTGATCCTTCTTTGTAGTATTATTTAACTCTTTGTAATCTACACATATTTTCCACTTACATCCTTTCTTAGGTATAATAACTAAGGGTGATACCCATTTTCTATCAGAGATTGGATAGATGAATCCAACATCCAACAATTTCTGCAATTTAGTCTTAACTATCGTGCATAATGCTAGATTTATTCACCTCTAAGGTTATCAGAGTGGCAAGCTTCCATCATTGATGTAGATCCTATGGGTGTAGAGTTTAGGGCTCAATCCTATCATATCCCCATAATCAATTTTTTCATGCTGATTAAGGAGCTTAGTTAATAATTTCAATTGTGATTGGGACAACTTGTTGTTTACACGAAGATTATGACTAGGAGAAATTTTGATAGTAACAGTTAACTCTACCATTAACACTTTGAGTATTGGGCTTGTGGCTACTTCACTTGGAAATAATTGATCAATTATCTTAGAGCTTGTTGGGTAGACACAGTCTTCATAAGTACATAGCTTTAAGATAGAATTCTTAGCAATATCTATAGCCATTATACATTCATTGGTAAGAATGCTCTATATTACATCATCTTCCTCCTACATTTTCAGAAAAGAGTGCCTATGCAACATCATGAGCTGGGCTACAAAATTTATCTCTTCCTTTTTGTCCCCTAAATCTAGCCAAATAGGTTCTCCCAAGTTTGGCTGGGGTTGGGCAGGTGGGTATAGTGTTAGTTGCCTTATGGTTTGACCACCTGAAATTGTCATACTACCTAATCTACAATTGATTTGAGCATCAATGGTGGCTAACCAAGGTCTCCCTAATATGATAGAATAGCTAGAAAGTTTTACTTTAGGTGATAGGATAAGAAAAAATCAACAGGGTATTCCCATGAATCTAAAGTTACTATTACATCTTCTATGAGACCATCTAGAGTGACAGTTGAACTATCAACAAGTTGTAACATTGTGGGAGTTGTCCTTAAGCCTTCTATGTATAACCTATGCATTGTATCTTTACTTATTACATTTATTGCTACTCCCACATCAACTAAAGCATTTTTCACAACCTATCCATTTATGATCAAGTTAACTATTGAACTACCAGGATCTGAATATTTTGGTATCACCACCTTTCCTAACATGATATCCTCTAATTTCCCAACAACATGGATTGTTTTCGGATATTTCTTCTTCTACCCTAGCTTCTTAAGGCATCCATCCTTAATAGGCTTTCCATAAAGAGGGACATCCTTGATAGCTTGGAACAAAGGGATTTGGATGTGCATGTTTTTAGCTATTCCACAATATCAAATGTCTCATCCTTTTGGGATATAGGTTTCTTGGTGCTTAGCCTATGTGGATAGGGAGGATTTATTAAGGTGTTTTTAGTAGTCTTACTGGGTACATTAGTTGATGGGTTGAGATTTGGTATTGTAGCTTCTTGAAGTGGGGCTATAGGAGTGTTTGCAACTTCCATGATAATAGGATATTGTGGTGTAGGCAGAGTTGTACTAGATCTCAAATGGATATTAGATATCTCTTGTGAATAATTATGGCACTATTGAGTATCGGTAGTGTACACTTGTTGTTGCTATTGTGCTATTTGGATTTGGTTGAGATTGAGCAGGCAATTGGGTTGGCTTAGGATTAGCATTATTTGGTGCAGGAATTGACATTATTGCAAGTGGTTTTACTAGAGGTGGTAGTTGTGGGTTACCAAAATTTTGGTTGGACCACTATGGAGGTCCCCTCCATTATTTATTTCACTGCCAATTTCCTTACAGTGGTTGCCATTGATTTTGCTAATTTTTCCATTCATAGTTTTGCTGATTTTTCCATTGATTATTAGGCCACTAGTTGTTTTGCTAGTTTTACCAAGGAGTTTGGGAGTATGGAGATGGATTTTAATAACTTTGGTTTTGCCACTGATTATTATAAGGATTTGAAAATTTTAGAGGGTCTTGAGGCATACCTTGTCTTGAAGCCCATGGTTGACATTGAGAAACAAAGAACATTTGATCATTTTCACCGTCTATCTTCATGTACTCATTTGGTAAATGTTGATTCTCCAGGTTAGATACCAGCTTACATGTGTAGTCTTGCTTTTTTTTGTGGCAGTGAGGACAATACTCCACCAATCGTGATTTAGTTTCTACATGCTTCTTCTTTGTAGTCATGGTGTCGAGATGTGTAGCAACATCATTTATGATATCTTGCTTGAAATTTGAGAGTAAATTGGATATCTCAAGCTTTGAAATGCTCTAACTAATCCCTTTGGTGATGGTGGGTTGATACCCTCTGCCTTTCTTCATAGTTGACCTTGAGTAGTTGAGACAAATTTTCTTGAGGTCATCCCAAGAAGATTGGTATATATCACCACCATCCATTAGTTCTAATGTTTCCAAACAATTATCATTGACTCCTTTCAAGAAGACTAGTTTCTATGAATCCTCTATTAGTACATGTTACAGGTTCTTCTACAATGTAAACAAAAAATGTGAAACATAGTCTTCCAATGTTTCATCCTCTTTTTGTGACATTTTAAAAATATCTTCTCCTCTTGAATCACTCCCCTTGAAATACTCTTTATATTTCTCTAGAAATAGAGTCTAGATCTCATCCTAAATACTTGCTGCATTGGCTCTTAAGTCCATGAACCATCATAAGGCTGATTCTTTTAGTGTTGCTAGAAATAACTTGAGCTTGTGGTTATTAGTGTTATAGTCAAAGCTCTGACATAGTATGTCAAACTCAAACAAGAAATTATTAGGATCCTCAGTTAGAAGGCCATAAAACTTTGGAAGAGTAGCTGTGCGCATATGTTTGAGATTAGCATTGTTTATAAGGCTCGAGAGAGGGAACATAAAAGTAGGGTGAGCCATTACTAGAGGCATTTGATTATGAGGTTGCTACTGAAAAGGAGTATTAGCTATAGGATGGTTAACAATAGGTAGATTTAAACTAGAACTATCAAGAAAGCTAGTCCATATTCTAGGAAAAGGCTGAAGACTGCTTATATCCAAAACTTCTTCTCTAGAGGAAGATGCTACACAAAAATTAGGGTTCATGTCCTCAAAAGGGAACTCAACTTCTTGAATTTCCTCATTCAAATTATTAGACCCTCATAGAAGAAATTTTCCATATTCATCTCGTTGTCTTCCTCTTTGATGCATGCAATTGAATTCTTCATGCTTGTGAAGCTATTTTTTAGGACTACAAATCTAATTCAAAAACTAACAATAAAAAAAATACTATGACTCAAAAATGATCCTAGGTTTGATACCGTCCCTGACAATGATGCCAAAAATGATCTACCTCACAATAGGTGTGTGATAATCATGCCCAAAGCCTTACTTAGGAATAGTTTATTCAATCTAAGGATTACTTCTCCCATGATGAGGTGTATTTAATTTTTCAATCCAAGGGTGTATACTTGAAATGGTCGGCACAGTATGTGCACTAGGTTCCTTGAAAAGTAATTATGCTTATGCTATAGGAAAGTAAAATTCATATAAAGAATTTGCACTATTGTTGTAGGAAAATAACACACTTAACTCCTTACTAAAATGAATGCTGGAAATGTATCTCTATGCTAACCTATATCTCAACCTAGATCATCCTCTATAATTGCTCTTGCAAATGCTACAAGGACATTCACAAAGTACTATGCTATAGGAAGAAACTTTAACTTCTATTTAAAATATTGTAAATGCTGGAAATAAATCTACGCTACTCTAATATAATCCACCTCCCAAGTGGGCCCCCTTGGTCATCTTTTGCTAATCTAATAACATAGAATGTAAACCAAGAACTAAATTATATTTCAATCTCTCCCTACATAAGAACAACAAATAAAACCACAAATAACTTGCTAGAAGATAAAAACACATTTTTCATAAACATTTCCAACTCCTAAAACTATTGATCTAATCCCTATAAATAGAGAACTGACACTTATTCTAAAACAAAAAGAACAACAAACTAACAAAAGATCCACCAGAGAAGAAGAGAGAAAATATAGTAGCCTGTGGAGTAAGTAATAAAGTTTGGGCAACCAACTCAACATAATATTAAACATAGAGGGAATATAGCAATAGCAACACTTTATCCCTGCATTATTGGATAATGGCCCCTCCTTTGTAGTAGTCATGTCTTCCAGTGCCATGATGATTTCTCCACTGAGATTGGACCTTGACACTCCTCCTTGAATATTGTCATCCGCTGTCCAACTCTCCCTTTCCTAACAAGTTAGTTGTAATACAAAATATATATGCAAATAAGCATAATCAAACAAAATCTAGCTATTAGAACACACATTCCAATGGTTATATGAAATATTGCATTATATGTATAATATTGGTAAAATATGTCATAACTATCTACCCATGGTTTAACAGTTCTATTTGGACTTTAGCATAGGTTTAATTGGTTATGAGCTCACAAATGTCTTGACAACATTAAAAATAGAATATTAAAATTAACATAAAATAGACGCAATAATTGGCCTTATCATTAGTAATGATAAAATAGGATTTGTAGCAATTAAAGAGGAAAGTCCAGAGAAAATGGCTTTGGTATCACAGGTTGAAAAGAAATCTAATTGGATAATTGACAGTGGTTGTTCATATCATATAACTGGTGATATGAATAAGTTTGTTGACTTCAAAATTCATGATAGGGCCTATGTGAGAGTTTGAAAAAATATAGCATGTCATATTAAAGGTATTGGATCTATAACTCTTGATGGTATGGATAATACCGATGATGTATATTTTATTGATGGTTTGAAACACAATCTTCTGAGTGTTGGAGAACTAGTGGATAAAGGTTATTAGTTACAGTTCACAGAGAAGACATGCATGATCAGAGATAGAGATGAAAAAGTAATTGAACAAGAACTAGATCTAGAGATAATGTAATTCACCTGAATCCTACTGAAATAACATGTTTGGTTACAAAGGTAGATGACAGTTGGTTATGGCAAAAAAGATTTTGTCATATAAACTTTGACAAGATTGTGAAGAGTAGTAGTATGTTTGTAGTTAGAGATTTGCTTAAGATTTTAAAGCTTACGAACAAAATTTGTAAGTCCGTGTATTGACAAAGCATAACATAACTTATATATATAGATCGTAAAGGTCCCATGAAGACTAGAGGATTTTATGGTGAAAGGTATTTCATGATTTTATTTGATGACTTTTCTAGAATTATGTGAGTTGTATTTCTTAAAGAAAAATCTAAGGCATTTGATAAGTTCAAGGTTTTCAAGAATAGAGTTGAGAATGAATTAGATATGAAGATTAAATGTTTAAGACCAAATAGAGGGGGAGAGTTTACTTCAAACAAGTTTAACATTTTTTGTGAAGCTAATGTAATCAAAATATAATTATTAGCTCCTAGAAATCCTTAAAAAAATGGCATTGTAGAGAGAAGAAACATGTCAGCAATAGAAGAAACTAGAGATATGTTAGTTGAGAATGATGTATCCAAGATGTTTTGGAGAGAAGTTTTGAATACAACATTCTACATTATGAATCGAGTGCAAGCCAGGAAAGAAACAAACACGATCGCTTATGAAAATTGGTTTGGTCACTCACCTACAATTAAGTATTTCAAAATTTTTGTTAGCAAATGTTATATCAAAAGAGATGATAATATTGGTAAGTTTGATGGTAGAAGTGATGAAGGTACGTTTCTTGGTTATTCATTAAAAATAAAGGCCTATAGATGTTATAATTTGAGAACTAAGACTATTGTTGAGAGTGTAAAAGTAAGAGTTGATGAGAAATTAATGATAGAAGAAAAAATAGTTGACTACATTTTAGATGATGAGAATGTTGTTAATAAACCAAGGAATGATGAAGAACTCTTTGAGACTAAAAATAATTTGTAGAATGAAGGAGAGAAAAAGGCTTGAACAAAGCTCAAAACCTTCAACAAAGCTAAGAGTTTAGATAAAGCTCCTACTTCTAGTAAGAATATGACAAAGAATCATCTATCAAAGTAGATAATTGAAAGTAGAGATAAAGGTGCAATGACGAGAAGAAGAATCAATGAAGAAAAACGTCTAATATCTCAAGTTGAACCAAAGAATGTAGATGAAGCATGTAAAGATGACTATTGGAAGCAAGCTATGAAAGAAGAATTGGATCAGATAGTGAAGAGTGAGACATGGGAATTGGTCCCCAAACCAACAGACACGAACATGATAGGAACAAAATGGGTATTCAGGAACAAGATTAATGAATAAGGTGAAGTTGTAAGAAACAAAGCAAGATTGGTATGTAAAGGTTACTAATAGAAAGAAGGAATAGACTATGATGAAATTTATGCTCTTGTGGAAAGAATAGAAGCAATAAGGTTATTGTTAGCGTATGCAACACATAATAAATTCAAGTTGTATCTGATGGATGTCAAGTTAACATTTCTAAATGGAGAACTTGAAGAAGAGGTATATATAGAATAGCCTAAAGGTTTTCCTTTAATAGAGGATAAGGACATAGTATGCAATTTGAATAAATGATTATATGGCTTGAAGAAAGCACCCATAACTTAGTATGCAAGGTTGGGCAAGCATTTCACAAAGCTTGGATTTAGCAAAGGTATGATAGACAATAATCTATACTAGAAAGAAATAGATGATGGATTGATGATTTTGGTAATATTTGTTGATGATATCATATTTGGAGGAGATGATGATGAAAGTGACAAGTTTGAAGAAGAAATGAAGAAGGAATTTAAAATGAGTATGATAGGAGGGATCAAATACTTCCTAGGATTATAGATTGTATAGGACAAACAAGTAATCTTTATTTCTCAGACAAAGTATTTGAAAGATCTATTGAAAAGGTTTGGTTTGGAAACATGTAAACTTTTTGGAACAACTATGGTAACTGGACACAAGCTATCTTCAAAGGATGAGTCACCTATTGTTGAGTAGAAGAAGTATAGATCTATGATTGGAGGGTTGCAATATCTAACTCACACAAGGCTAGATATAGAAAATGCAGTTGGAAATGTTGCAAGATTTCAAATTGATCCCAAAGAAGCACATTATGTAGTAGTCAAAAAGATATTTAGATACCTTAAATGAACACCAGAGTTTGGATTGTGGTATGACAAATCTGATGATTTCATTTTATATGCTTATACTGACACTAATTGGGTAGACATATGGATGATAGAAAGAGCACCAGTGGTGGAGCCTTCTTTCTTGGAGAACAATTGGTTTCTTGGTTAAGAAAGAAGCAAGATTGTATTTCACAGAGTACAACAAAAGTAGAGTATGTTGCACCAACAAAAAATTGTAATCAAGTTGTTTGGATGAAGTAGATGCTATAGGATATAAGGATAGAATTTAGTGAACTTTTTGTCATAAATTGTGATAACACAAGTACAGTGAATATGTGAAAGAATCCAATGTTGCATTCTAAAACTAAGTACATTTATATTGAGTATCACATGTTGAGAGAGAAAGTTGCAAAAAAGGAAATTAGAATGGAGTATGTATGTACCAAAGAGTAGATTGCAGATATTTTCACTAAGCCTCTTCCCAATGATACTTTTGAGTATTTACAAGGTATGCTAGTGTTTATGCCCCTTCCTACATTAGAGTAGATGATACAAGAGTGCATTAGCCTAGTGTAACAAAGCACTATTATTTGTCTGGACTGAATGCTAATGCTTCCTAAATGGGGAAGTATCTATGATGGACAGAGTCATTTAGGACTCTGGTTGGATGGTATTTTGAACAATGTCTTTGGACGCTTGAGCAAGTCAAAGACAATTGTTGTAGAGATTGATGATTGCTAAAACCTTTGACATTGATATCAATGGGGGAGAGATTACAACATGAAAAATATTTTGATATAGAGTGCATTAAATGGAGAGATTGGAGCATGATATAGAATACATTGAAGTATATCAATGGAAGGGAATGATTGATGAAGATGATTTCAAAATAATTGATGAAGAGGATTTGAAAAGAAAGGTTAACAGTCTTTTATAGTTGGTATTTTTGGAACTAGATGTCTCTCATTTATGTTGCCATCAATGCCAAAGGGGGAGATTGTTGAAAGCATGAATGAAAATGATATTTCTATGGGGGGAAGTATTGTAGAAACATGATTAGATCATTATCATGATGATATATTACATTAATGACTGCGTTTGTCACTGATGTCAACATAGCTATTTTCTGTGGTATTTGACAGAAGAACAATACAAAGATCAAGTTGGTATGGATAGATCATTGAGTACTTTCAATAGAAAGGTTAAAGGGAAATAATAATAAGTGTCTAGTATATGTAGCTAACCTCAGAAGCATAAGATATTAAGTTTGGAAGAAGTTATGCAAGTTTTAGTGAAGACTGTTTTGAGATAGAGTTTATAGAAGCTTGTTCTTGTAAACTTGGTATATCTCTTAGTAGAGTTGTTATTCAAAGAAGCCAAAGTTAAAGATGTGTATAAGACATATTGGAGATGGCATAACTGAGCTCGAGATCTGATCATAATGTTACATGCACTAGTACATTTGACCCCATTTTTAGATCAAAATTTTTGACCATCTATTAAAATGGGGTCAAATTCGTCGAATATGCAAAGAAATACATCTTTTTTTAAAAATCCATGCCTGTGTTGGTAAAAATTTTGACCAACACAAGCTTCATAATGTTAAAATAAAAAAAGTTCTATTTCATGTGAAGATAAATGCGCACTTGTTGAGTGGGGAAAGTAAAAGGTCTTTGTAGTGTGAAGGTAGTAGACCTTGGCATCAACTGGGGCACCATATCAGCACATAGACTCCCTCCTTTTGTTATCTATAGCCCAAGGAAAATGTGATTCTAGTTCGTGCGTGCCCCACAAGTGTCCTTTACGGTGTTGATTGGGGTTCCATTGATCTCTCTATTGAGGACAAACATATAGATGAGGAATCGCAGCGAAATCTCGAAGATGATATTGACAATTTCACATCTACTAAGGCCACTAATTTGGTGCAACCCCTTATGGATGCCCATATTCCTTTTAAGATCCACATCATCAAGGATCATGATATGAAGGAGTATCTCTATTTGGAGGTCAAGAGGCTTGGCCTCAGTATAGTTATAATGGGGAGTCGAGGATTTGGGGCTTCCAAAAGGAACTCAAAGGGCAGGCTTGGTAGCATCAGTGACTACTGTGTTCACCACTACATCTTTCCTATTGTAGTTATCAGGTCTCCTGATGAGGAGAAGGAGTGTAATCTTTTTGAAGTGCAACCCGCCAAGCTACTGAAGGATTCCAAGTTGGAGATCAGGCTGTGCATGAGGAGGATGAGGCGGATGAAGTTCATTCATAGGTAGGTTTCTAGCTTTTTAGCTTTGAAATTTTGTGCTTTTGATTGACTGTGCTGTTTTGTATTGTGATTTGTGTGGATTTGACTTTGTGTGTAAGGTTTTGTATTGGATAAGTTAAAGAGTGGGCTTTTCATTTTGTTCTTTTTCCAATAATTATTGATAAATTCTAGTGCTTTTGGTCCAAGTTAGGGTTTTAGTGTTGTTGTTTTAGGGCTCTTGGAGATGTTTTGGTTTAAGTTAGGGGTTTTGGGAGGTTGGTTTTGTGGTAGGTTTTATGGTGATTATTTTTGGCATAGGGTTGTATGCTTTACAGGTTTGGATGAATGCCATGCTACAATGTACGCTGTAAATAGGATTGGTTAGATTTAGAATCAGTTTGGATCAAGTAAAGTACAATGGGTATACATTTTTTTGGTCTGAATAATGAAAAACTTGGTGTACATTTCGTGCAATGGATACAATTTTTTAAAAAACTTGCAAAGTTGATTTTTGGGGTAGGGTATAGTGAGATTATCTAATTTTTGTTTGGGTGTTTTGTCATGATTTTCTGTAATGAGTGGTGTAACTATAATTGTTTATTTTAGTGTCATCATATGAGATCACTAGTACATTTCCTTAAATTATTTAGAAATATTACCAAAACCAGAGCCCCTTATTAATTGTAGTAATACATATGAAATTTTGTTGAGTGATCTCTAAAGCTAGATTATGTTTGTTGTATGCCCTATGACAGCTAATTTTCTTGATGGGGCTAAACTTGTTTGTAATAGCCCCAATAAAATTCATGATCAATAGTGCTGTATCAATTTTAGTTGTCTTTGTAGTCTGCTTATTGACATAGGAATAAATACCTATCTCGATGAGGAAAGAGAAATGTGACTTGTGATCTCTAACTATCATCTTATGAACTTCAATCACTTACGTATGATGTCCAATAGGATCAACTTGTTGCTAGAACACTTGGGCATCCTGTATGGTACTCTACGAAACCCAACCACTCTGACATAAGTGAGTTTTGAATTGGATTTTCCAATTGCCCTAATTTTTCGCTAAATTTGCCTCCATTCATTCTTGCTTGCATAGATAAAATCATCAAATAATATCTCTTTTGTCTTTCTGATCAGTTTGTTTCATCTAATTTTTCATTACCCAAATTATCTTTTTTATTTATAGTACATCCATCTCATTATACTTTATACAATTGTCCTATTTGTAACGAGGATTTTGAGGTTTCCACAGGTAAACACTTTTGATAGCAAGGTTTTTGTGAATATGATTATATCTTTTTCTTCTATTATAAGAATAAGGTGGTGATTGTATTTTTTTTTTGTCTTGTGAATTTTGCAAGATATAATGCAATGCATATTTAACAAGCTACATGGGCTCAAGTGAGCATGAGGACAAATGCTTAAAATGTTCACCTTGCATTGAACAAATTTTATGACAATAACATTTACATGTTGCTTGATAACAAGATTCCCAGAAGAATAACATGTATAATAGTTGCAATGTCATTGAAATCCATGAAACACTAGTTTTAAAATTTAAAAGTGCCTAAAGTTGTGCATAGACAATTTCGAAAAGAATCTTCGCTACCATACACTAGTTATATAAGCCAGTGGTTTTAATGATGTGAACTTTGCAAGCATACTATACTCAATGAATTTTTGTAAGTTGAGAAACACACACTGCATTTAGGTGGAGGGTACTTAGTCAACTTGATGATAAAGGCTTATAAGGATTAAACACATCCTTAATAGGATTGAGATGTGCATGCTAATCTTTTCCTTGGATTTTTTACTCGATTTTGAGCTTAGGATATGTGCTGAATATTTCACACAATGTTCCAGTTTGCTTTAATTACTAGCATTTTTTCCTTTTCTTATCTCCTATGAATGATAAGTGTCAATTTTAGCAAAATGTATTCCTATTTGTAGAAGCATATCCTTTATGTGTTGAATAATATTGCTAGTTTACTTTAACCTGTAGGATTATTCACTTTGCTTATTATTATAACAGTCTGAGGACTTTTGGCCTTCATGTCCTATAGAGGGTTCTAGTTTGCTATTGTTTTAAAACATAATTCATAAATCACAATAAGATGGAGACAATTTTGAAATTAGGACTTTCTATTTAGGGCTTTTTAGGCTTATCTATTTGTTGGCTATCATGGTCCTATAAGCTATTTTCTCTCATTGATGTTATAAAAATATTGATCATTAGTCCATTCAATCATGAAACAAGACTTCATAATTTGAAGGTCGGGGTCACACTATTGGACTCTTCATCAGATAAAAGCATGAAGCCAACTAATGTAATAATTATGTCCAAGATTTATGCTTTTACATAATGATGGTTCTAATAATAAGATTGAAATGTGCTATTCCTAATGGAATTTTTGACAAAGAATGAAAAAGGAGAATGAAGCACCCAATAAAGGAACTAGCCTCAAGAAAACTAGCTAACCACAACAAATACCTTTTGAAAAGGAGTAAGAATGTTGAATTCAAAGACTATAGTTGATGTGGCTTCAATGAATTTTGCTAAATTAGATGAGTTGATCAAGAAATATTCAGTTGAGATCCCCACTAGTGAAAATGAATTGTATAGAGATCCAAAGCCAAAACTTGTCACTGAGTTACCAATGAAGATTTTCCAAACAAAGCAGTTCTTTGATAAACCATCAACTAAGGTTCAAACAGGCACAAAATCAACTCAGCTGGAGAATGGCCAGGTATTACATGATGAGGTTAAGGATGGTGTGATTAATAACAATTTTCTTTCTAAATCCCAACAATGTTCTAGTTTTGTGACTCGTGAATTTGAACATCTGGGGGACAAATTGATCAAATTAATGGATTGTGATATAGAGTTTGTAGCTATGAAAAATTCTTTCCTTACTAGCCTAAATAAAATTGGACTTGCAACTAGTGTTACTGGTATTTATCAAAATTCACATATAGGTAGGTTGGGACAGGCTCAACTGTAGATTTTCAACAAACAGGCTGAGATAACAAGAAATTATTGTGGTATAGCAAATGTTGTGGGTGCCCTATGCACGTCAATATGTGACTACATGAAGTGAAAATTATCCTTTTGGTTGTCATTTGGAGGGGCTTCATTCTACAATGGTTGTATGTCGTGAGTGCTATTTTTGGCTAGGGGATGTCTTTAAACTTTCTACTTCGAAGTTTTTATTTAGAATGCTTTTTTAGGACTAATGAGCAATGTTTTGGTTATTTTTAGTATAATATCATGTTTATGTATAGGGTGTTTAAAGAAACTATTGTTTGCTAGTGTTTAAAGAAACTATTGTCTAGAATAGCAGAACAAGGTGGTGCATTCAATTAATTAGCACTTTAACAATATGATTGAATGAATGACTCAAAGGTTGTCAACGTGGCCAAAGCAGCCTATGGGACCTCCTAGGTAATGAAAACACTCTAAAGTAGGTTAGCTAAAACATTAGACCCTTTGTAATTGCTTCTTTAAGTGTGTTCATGGACATTTAATTTTGATCACTAAGTTTTCTGTCATGCCTCACTATTTTTTCATAAGTATCTAAATTGCGCCTTCTAAAATCTCCAAAACATGGAGCAGATGTCACTATATGTTGGGCACTCCATGATAAATGCCACTATGTCTCTACCACTCCTATGTTGCAAAATATTGTCTCCTTTCATTCTTCCCCAGGTACCTACTTGTTTCACTCCTCAAATGATGAGAACTTGTCCTAAGCTACATTATTTGCACTTTAGCTCTCCATTCGGTATTTGCTCCTTAATATATGCTTTCTATTTGTGATCTTTGAGGGTTTGAAGTCTTTGATATAATTGTCTTTTTTGTGCCCATTTTTTTTTACCATACGAGACTTCTAAATTTTCCTTCACAAACTTCTTTATTCTATCATTTTTATTGGGATTTATTTTGCACATCAACTTTCCATTTTTTGTTCTTTTGGCATTTTGCTTCATCCACAATCTCTTCCTCCTTTCATGTCTCTCCTCTATGAAATGTAGGCCAATGATTGTTTTCACAAATTCAATTTTCTTAGCATCATAAACCTCTTTTGGGAGGTGATGATGGATAGGGGTACAAGAGGAGGGCTCAAGATATATGTAACTCTCCCTTATAGATATATAGCTACAGCCTGCCCAAATTTTAATATAACTAGATGGATTTGTGGGTTCAATTAGGTAATTAGATGTTGCATAATTTGTTGACCTACCTAGATTTGATTTTTTTCTCAAGGTCATCACCACCAATATGTAGAAGCGCTGAATCTTTAGGTTTTTGTATGAATGTTTATGGGGAATACCAATTGATGCTACTGTATATAGTCTACAAGGAATTTTATCCTACCATCATCTTCACCCATATTGAGGGTTTTTTTTTTACCTCATTTTTTTGTTAGTGCTTGCCATTCATTTTGGTAAATGATTGTGCTGTGAGGGATATGAATATGTGGTGAGATTTTCCTAGGGCTTTACTTGTTGTAGTCATGTACATACACTTTGAAGATCTGAACCTACTCTTTTGGAAGTGACTGTGTGTTTGCCCTTGGGTAGGGGACTATCAAAAGGGACACATCTATGATGTGAAGCTTACCCAAGTCTTTTAAGTTTTGAGTTTACACCTTGCATCATTTGCAATCACAGCTTGAGTTTGAAGCTTAGTCAATGCTAATAAAGTCAAGAAATCACAACCTTACACATTTGAATGTCAACTTTTATCTCCTATTTATGTTTCTTCTGCTATAAATTTAAGAAGAGTTAATGGTTAGATTTTCCTCCACTAAAGTTTCAATAAAGCACTTACTATGAAGATGAGCCATAACCCCAATTTTTGTAAATGTGTAATGGATGACAGCTAAATATCAACATCATAGCTTTGTAAATTTGTGGTGGATAACAACTAATTAAGATGATCCCAAACTATGATACTAAGATTACTATACAATTGAACCTAGAAAATAGAATGCTATTGGTATGGAATATGGAAGCCTGATAATGAGGATTGTCATTTTCAAAATTTGTTTCTATTTTTAGTTTTTTCTTTGCCAAATTTTAGTTTGCAAGTTGAATATGCATTCATAAATGAAAAAATGTTAAGGGAACACACATCAAGCATGTTTGAGTAAATATGGGGAGGAAGGCTCTATTAAACCAGTTTTTTTGATGGATCTTGTAAGTATAATCGTAGATGTCTAAATGATGTAGGAAATGATTCAGGTTCAATGTTTATAACAATTTGGGAAACTCTTTTTTGGATTGTTTTAAAAAATTGTATCCTATTGTTCTAATAATATGCAATGCTTGCAGGAATGTCATCCATGGTAGTGATGCAGTGGAAAGTGAAAAGAAAGAAATTACCCTATGGTTTCCAGAGGGTGTGTCTGACTGGAAGAGTAGTCTACATCCTTGGGTTTATGAGTCTTGGGATTTGTGATACGTTTTAATGTTTATATTTGAGAAGTTTTTAGGATGTTACTAAGGTACTTACTTCATCTCATATCCCAAGAGTAAAATGCTCTTAGTATTTTTGCTAGATTCTACTTATTCTGTTATGGTAATTATGAAGTACATGGTTCTAAATTTTTTAGTTCAGGAGTTATCTGTTGATACTTTGAAGTTGTATGTTCACAAGTATATTATCAATTATAATACATGGTTTCAGCAATAATAGATTAATGAATGGTGGTCTGACATATGGTGTTGGTGTTTATCTTGCTCTTGAAGATTGCTCCTACCTGGGGTATGAAAGATTATGTTTAAAGATGATGTCTTGGTGGGGATTTCTTTAAATGTTTGAATTCCAAAATATTCTTTCCTTTAATATGCATATTCTTTATTTAAGAAGGAATGTTTGACTTACTATTATTGCTTATTCTTTATAGTGTTCCATTTTTAGACCTGGACATTAATGAGGAATAGTATGATGTGTTGTGCCAATTTATTTTGGGGAATGTTGAGGAAGTTTCTCTTGGTTCTATTCAGTTTCATCTGAGTTGTGAAAATTTTGATTCCAGCATTAACGATATCGCCATTCCAAAGCATTACATTATTTGGAGCACTCACATGAATACACACATTCTTCTAGAATATGTTGTTAGTTTTAAGCATCCTCACTAGTCTCAAGGGGAATAAAAGCTCCATATTCCTCATTTTCAAGAGGTTCCTTCTCATTTTGAAAGTTAAATACAAAGGAGAAATTCCTTTGATTCTTGTTGCTATTTTTGATCTAGTGAAACTGGTTCAATGCCCCAGAATCAATGAAATTGCCTTGTTCTCATCTCCTCACTCTCTTTGTGTTGTTTAATTATTTTTACCTTCACATATGAATGAGTTGATTTCTATTTTGGATATGTATGTTGTCTATAAAATATTTGCATGAAATTCCTGTGGTTTTCTCTTTCTCTTGGTATTTGTAGATTCTTTACATAATTGGTGTTATCCATGAACATTTCTTGACATTCTACTTGGACATGGATATTGATGGTAGAGAAAATTCCTTTGTTTAGGTGAAGATTGTGAAGCATAGGGTGAAGGATGGATCAACTCCAAGGAAAAGTTTTTGGACAACAGAGATACACATTGCCAAAACAGAGAAGGATGCTCAAATTAAGCCAAACCTCTATCATCCATCCAAGTTTCATATGATCAATCCATTGAGGAAGAAAAAGATAGGAAATCCAGTAGGATAAAAAATTGTCCCTGGGGGCATAGCTGCAAGCTTGCTTGATCATAATGATCCTCCTCAACTCCGAGGTTCCTTCACTAACAACCAAGTTTGTACTAGACTTTGAATTTCATTTTTCTTTTAAATGTTGGTGAACTTTTTTAGTAATCAGTGATGCTAGCATGGAACCCTTCCCTTACATGAAAGGTTTTTGACCTAAGCTATGAATTAGTGAGGTCACAAACAAGGGACCTCATCCCCAATTATCAATACCGATGCTCAAACCTACAAGCACATTAGAGCATTGAAGGTGACCAGTGATGTTTGCATAACACTCTTGCAATACATGAAACATGAAATGCTTTTGATCTAGATCTATAAATTAGTGGGGCCACAAACAATGAACCTCATTCCCAATTATCAATATTGATGCTCAAACCTACTAGCACATTAGATTGTTAAAGGTACAAAACTATGATCACAATGAGCCAACATGAGTTTGAGCCTTTATGGTCACAACAATATCACCATCATAAAATCGAAACACTATGGGATGAACCCAATCAAACTTTGAATTTGATCTCTTATATTTGTTTTTTAAATTAATGTTGATATATGTGGCCAAAACCAAATTGTGCACTGTAGTTGGGCATGCCTATTTTTGTCCATTGTTTCTGTTGAAGTTTATTTAGAATCAAAATTAAACATTAAGTCTGAATCTACCTCACTTGATGGCACTAAACACTTTTTCATGTATTAGATATGGATAACTCCATACAACTATAGTGAGGAGTGGGCTGGTGGGCTATATTCTTATCAATGCCAAGGTGATGATACTTTGGCTGTGTGGTTTGACAGGTAAGTTTGAATACCATGAAATTCATTCATTTACAGTGATTTTTTCATGGACACAAACAAATTAATGTATTTCTATAGATTGAATTGCATTGAATTAGTTTCTATAAGTTGAACTTACTCAAATCTCAAATGTAAGAATCACTTTCCCCAAATTTCTATTAAGTTTTAATAACCAAACTTATCAGACTCAATTTATAAAAGGGACCCAATCTTTATATGAAGCTCTTTATGATTTTATGTTTTAGGGATCACCCAATTGAGAAAAAGGACATTGTACTCTGGTACACAATGGGCTTCCATCATCTTCCTTGTCAAGATGACTACCTAATCATGCCAATAGTCTCTTCTACTTTTGAACTGAAGCCAACAAACTTCTTTGAAAGAAATCCTATTATGAGGACTACACCCATGTCTGACAAGGACCTTCCAACATGTTCAATGTGAGCTCCATGAACATTTTCACCTTTTCATCATGCATTGAAAGAAGTATAGGAGCAAAATTTAAGGTCATGTCTATTAAATCCACAACTTTATCATATGATAAAAAATTACCATTTTTATATTGTGGATAAAAATATTATACAAACAGTCAAAGGTACTTGTTTTAATGACAAAGTCCATGACATACACACTTAAATGGACCTTCCAATATGTGTAATGTCAACCTCATGAACATTTTCACCTTTCCACTTGCTCTACAAGTTGTAGAGTAGTCAAATTTTAATTCAAGTCTATTAATGTATACTCAGTTAAATCCACAAATTCATCTTACAGTGAAAAAAATTAAAATTTTCAAATTCTCAATCAAGGTGGTATAGGCATTATAAAGAAATAAGGACGTTGCTTTTGATTTTACAAATAAAGTTCTTAGAGACATAGTTTTCAATAAGGACATTGCATCTGATTTGACAAATAAAGGTCTTACAAACTTATTTTTCAGAAAAAATAAATACTTTATGTAATAAATCAATGTTAGATGGTTCAAAAATATTATATAATCTCCTTTCTATAATTCAAAATTTTGTAAGAGATAAAGAAATCGTGATCAATTAATAAATGTTTCATTGTTGGTGTGAATTAAAACATACACAAACTCCATGTTGGACTACCAATGTAAAAAAATCATGATCAATTAACAAATGTTTCATTGTTAATGTGAACTAGCTTACTCAAACTCCATGTTGGAACGAATGATCGATCCGATTCTCTTGGGCAAGCTTGCATTGCTCTACTCAAAGTCCCTCTTTGGCATAGTTGAGTGTGTATCCCTCTCCTTCCTTGGCCTAGTGATCTCTCAAGGAATTATTTCATTACTTCAATTTTGTTTTCCGTTGACTGTAGTTTTTTCCTATTTACTAAATCAATTTGTACTTATTGCTAATATAAATGTTTTGTGTTTTGTTTGTCTAGATCTCTACTTTGGCAGTGATTTGCTTTAGCAGGAGCAGTTTTGGGTGGAGCTTTGTATGCTCTTGGTGGCTTTTATGGCTGACAGTACTTAAAGTAAGTTCACATTTCCAATTTTTAAGCTACATGTATGTGCATCCAAATAAGGTGATTTTGTAATCAATTTACGTATCTTTGATGTGTCAGTGTTATTATATTCAGTCTAGCTTTTTACTTTAGCTATTAAATTAGAGGGAAACAATAATAAATTGTACATAATAAATGAAAGACTATTGGGCTTCACATATACACCCCATAGGAAGTAGGCCTATGTTTCATAGCAGACTAGTAGTGTAGGGAAAATGTGGGTAACTTGTTGAGGTGCAAATCTTCAGTTATTTAGCCAATTAAAGTCATTTATCTTAACATATGGCTACTGAAGCTGTTCATCTAGACAACATGATGAAGATGAGTGGTTAGTATGTTCTTCAAGTTCCTTTCTAAATTTTTTAATATGAATTTGTTCTAGTTGCAATACAGTAGTTTTACAAACATATTTCCATGGATACTACATGGATCCTCAAACTTGAGTTTATAGAAGTCTTAGAAAGTGCATCTTTTAAGTTAAATTTCTCTCATGGATCATATGTTATAGCTATCAAATTATATATCAAATTTGTGTGATCTCCATTAGGCAATTTACGGCAAGTCTTGCCTGGATTAATCACAATTGTATGCATTTTTTGGAACTATTGGAAAAAAGATAATGGGAAAGGACTAACACCATGCTATAGAAAAACTACATATGTTGGGTTTTTTATTATTTGTTTCTTTTTGTTCATAAGTAAAAATGGATATGTCATGTAATTATACACCTCTAGTGCAATTATTTTATTATTGCTTTTTACTACATAGTATTTCGTGGAGTTTGATATATTTATTCAATGGTTGTAAATAGTAACACTACCTATGATTATGAGATACTTGCTTGCCTTATAGGTATTATGAGATTGGTGTTGCAGCTTCTCTATATGCAAATGTTGGATATTCTCAGTCTAATATATTTATTGCTTTGGCTCACCCAGGATGCAGTTTAGTAGGCATTTTTAATCATTGTATATTTCGGTGGAAATGATTCTTTGGATCCTCACCCCTTAGGATTAGGTCCTCATGTACCACTTCCTGAATACATTGAGAACATTAAGAGAATGGCAACCTATCTCCAAGTACAATTCTCATTAGTATTCTATGTTTGGATTTCTTCAATTTCGTTTGAAAGATACAGATATTTCAATTTTTATGATGACAATTATCTAATTTGAGTTTGGGGTAAACAAATCAGGACCTCTTAGAGTCGACATGCTTGATTTTTTTAAGTTTCCCACCTGTTAATGAAGATTTGATTAGTAGTGCTTCAAGGTACTATTCTTCTTGTGTATGTGTAATGGTTCACAATTTCATGATTCTGTAATCTACCTGTTTGGCCTAACTTTTTTGGATTCTATAGTAGTGTTTTTGCTCCAATAGTATGGACAAATGAATTGTGTCATCAGTATTTTGAAGCTTATGTGCAAGTCTACAAAGAGATGGGTGTCAAGGTTATAGATTCATTACTACATTCAGGAATGGGCTCATCTTCAATCTTCAAAAGATTGAATATGAGCCCATTCCAGACTATAGTAATGAACCTCAAAGCTCCTTTACCCTGAGCATATCATGTCCTTCGGATGATCTTTCTAAAGCTGCTCTAACATTGTATCCTTCAGACTTTAGTTTATATCTGCCAACAACAAGACTACTTTGCATCATTAGAATCATGAATAAGGAATGTAGAGGTAAGCTTTTTTGGGTTTTTGATAAGAAAATGTTGATATTAAAGTAGTGGGGTTGCTTGGCATTTTATGCAAATTTGTTTGGTGTAATTTAAGATTTGAAGAAAACTATTGAAATTTTTCCTATCCTTCCTATTTTATGCAAATTGAATATGAGATTCATTGTTACTTGAATCCTCTACAATTTTCAATAACCGCAGGGATGCTAAGAGCATATCATCTTGGAATGTTGGTATCATGGCTATTTAACAAGGTTACATTTAGTGTTAAGTTCTTAGTAGAACATAATTCTGTATCTCTTATAATCTTGTTAGGTGGCTGAAGGCCTTTTTTTTTGAGTGCAGGATTACACACAATACATTCATTCTCATGAGAGATGAGTCCTTGTGAACTATTACTCATGAAATATAGGTCAATGAGTTTGACTTAAAATCTACAAAGTTGAATCTGAATAGAAATATCATAATTTGATTTGCTATGGAAAATATCTCCTACTTACTAATAATAGATTGCCGTATTGGGTAGTTAATTGTTGGTTCTTATGGGGAAAATGGTTTTAGAAGCTTAAAAAGTGAAGGCCTTTTGAAAAATAATTGAATATTGTAACTGATATAGAAAATATAAAAACAATATAATATTTGTGAAATTTTATGTTACTTAAAAATGTGATTCTATATTTTGTTTCCATTTTTTAATCTTGTAGTCCACGTGTTCATCAATGTATCATCAATGGACTTTAGCTATATAAGCTATAGTCTTATTCTAATATATGTCCTTTCCCCATGCAGTCGAGCTGTTGGGTACAGGTTTGGACCGCATCTAAATGAAAATATTCCCCTACTTATTAACTATTGTAAAAGTGCATCTGAAGCTGATGAGGAGCTAAGAGAATATAGCTTGCAGGTGTTAAAAGAGTTTGGTTGTAGAGAAATTATGTATATTCATCTCACACTATTTGTTAACATTAGTGATTCCATTTTAAAAGTTCATATCATCTATATTGAAAGTAAATGTATGTTTTTTGAAATGCATCTTCAGATTTCATTCTTCAAATAGAAAACCCTGATTATTCAAAAATCTGTAAATAATCACTTTAAAGATGCAATTTGCAGGCATTGGAGATTTTTGTCCTATGTTCTACTAGAGATGTGGCTATTTATTTTGATATGATTTTGGAACTTGCTCTGGACTACATAAGCCATGATCCAAACTACACTAATAATATGGAAGAAGATATAGAAGAGAGTAATGGAGAGGAGGATGAGTATGTTAAAATTGCTTAAGAGAATTATTTTCTTGAGAAAATTTAATTTTTGCACAATGGTGTCTTTTATTTTCATGTAATTATGAATTTTATGACCAAAATGTGAATATTATTCTATTCATGTAGAGAGAGTGCTAATGAATATAGCGATGATGAGGATATCAGCTGGAAGGTTTGGAGGGCAGCAACTAAGTGTTTGTCTGTTGTGATAACATCTCGTCTAGAAATGCTATTAAAGTTTTATGAGGAGGCATGTGCTTTGAACCTTTCTCAATTGTTGTTGGGAGATATTTATCATTTTCATTAAAGTTGACTCTATTTGTCCTATACATTTTCCATGTTTTTTGACCTTTGTGTGCCCAATAATTTTGGCTTAGTGTCTCTTCAGAGTTTATGGTTTACCTCTAAAGAGTGACAAGAATAGTCCTTTGTCTTTGTTAGAGTCAAGAGGATACATAAATTCCATTCTCTTGGCATAACACTAACCTACTAATGTTATGTACAAATAGGAATAAATTGAGTTTGAAATTATATATATCAGTTGTTATCTCATTTCAAAATGTGGTTAGCTTTAGGAATTCTTTTATAAGATGCTATATAAAATGATTGCTAGCTAACACCTGTCAAGGAAACATTACTTACTTCTTCCCACTATGAATTTTGCTCAAGGTTTTGGCATTGTGAAGTGTAACCCAGTTCTTTATGTGCCAATGGAAATACTGAGAATTCTAAGAGATGGCATGGTTACTTTCGTTGATGTTATTTCTTTGTTGATAAATATATCTATTGTATTTTCCTTGGTTTGTTAAATGGGAAGTAATCTAAGTGGAGAACACTTCGTTATGTTTCCAAGTAAGTTTTTTTATAAATATAAAATGATAGCATTATTTAGACTTGCACAATACACCAAATTTTTCTTTGCTTCAAGTGACTTGGAGGGGTGACTTGGTGAGCATACTCGACAAGCCGACATGACAAGTGAACTTGGTGAGAAAACTTAAAGAGTCAAATTGGTGAGGTGACTTGGTGAGCATACTTGAGTAGTTGACTCAGTGAGTTGACTTTAGGAATAGACCTAACAAGCCGACATTGTTAGGGGCCTTAAAGAGGTGACTTGGTGGGCTAGATTGGTGAGCCTACATAGAGAGCCCCACTTGGTGAGACGAGATGGTGAGTTGACTTGGTGAGACAACTTGGAGAGCTAAATTGGTGAGCAAACTTAAGGAGTCAACTCATTGAGGTGACTTGATGAGAAAACTCAAAGTCAACTTGGTGAGCATACTTGAACAATCAACTTGTTGACATGACTTGGTGGGGTGACTTGGCGAGCATACTTGAATAGTTGACTTGGTGAGCAAAACAAGTGAGCTGACATGGTGAGTGGACTTAGAGAAGCAACTTAGTGGGGTAACTTGGCAAGCACACATAACAAGCCAACTTGCTGAGGCAAGGTGGTAAAACCACTAGGTGAGCCGACTTGGTGAGCTGACTTAAAGAGTTGACTCGTTGAGGTGACTGGGTGGGGGTGACTTGGTGAGCTAACTTAGGAGGTAGACTTGGTGAGCGAACATAAAGAGTCAACTTGGTGAGCATACTTGAATTGTCAGCTTGGCGAGCTGACATGGCAAGTTGACTTAAAGTGGCGAGTTGGTGGAGTAAGTGGAGGTGAATTGGTGAGTTGACCTAGAGAGTTGGCCTTAGGGGCAGACTTGGTGAGTAAACTTAGAGAGTCGACTTGGTGAGTGTACTTCAATTTTCAGCTTGGCAAGCTGACTTGGGGAGTTGGCCTGATGATCTAACATGGTGAGTGGGCTTAAAGTGGCAACTTGGTGGGGCAAGTTGGCAAGCTGACTTAGCAAGGCTACTTAGAGACGTGACATGGTGAGCTAACTTGTTGAGCAAGCTCAATGAGCAGACCTAAAGATTGACCTTGATGAGGCACTTTGGTGGGGTGAGTTGATGACCGAACTCAAAGAGTCAACTTGGTGAGCATACTTGAACAGTCGACTTGGTGGGAAAAGTTGGTGAGCCAAGTTAGCAAGTCCAATTAATCAAGAGGAAATAGTTGAGAGCTTAGAGTGACACAATTTTTAGATGATCATATGAAATGAAATGGGCATGTGAGTACAAAGAAATTAGAAAGACATTGTGTACAGATGAAGGCATGAAATTGATGGTTTTGGAGCACTCAGCACAGACACTCAACATTCAGTACATATCATCATTCGAGACCAAATGGGTGTATGGGATTATATGCATAGTGAATAATAAAGGAGGAAATTGAACCCTCCCTGAGGTTCATAGTTGCTGATGTCTACTTTAGCAATGGCCCTTGCTGTGAAATTTCCATCTAAAACCTTTCTAATGAGATAATGTGTTATGAGCTCTTCATCAGAACCATGATATGGGTGATGCACAACTACTTCTTGGATTCATGTTCCATCCCACTGATGAAGATCTCATAACACATTATCTCATTAGAAAGGTTTTAGATGGAAATTTCATAGGAAGAGCCATTGCTGAAGTGGACCTCAATAACTGTGAGCCTCAAAAAAAATTTGACCAAGCATTGGTCAAAATTTTGACCAATGCCTAGTAGTTTTCTACCAAGCATTGGTCAAAATTTTGACCAATGCCCTGTAGTTTTCTACCAAGCATTGGTTGAAATTTTGACCAATGCCCTGTAGTTTTCTACCAAGCATTGGTCAAAATTTTGACCAATGCTTGGTAGAAAATGTCCTAGCAATTTCAAAAGTTTTTGACCAATGTATTGGTCAAAATTTTGACCAACCAATAGGTTGGTCAAATTTTTGACCAATGTGTTGGTCGAATTTGGTTGAAGTTTGGTAAAAAATTGGGTCAAAATTTAGACCAATAAAGGTTGAAAAATGAGCCCAAATGTACTAGTGATGTATGGAAAGTTATTCAAGTTACAAGGTGAAAGATTAATGTTATTGCTAAGTGTAGCATGTTCTTAATGTGGTCCTATAAAAATTAAATGAGAAGGTGTAGCAACCAACTCAAGGAATTATTTTATGGATTTAGTATAACTTGAAAAGACATTTTCCTTTATCATGTATAGATGTAAGTGAATGATTGTAAGAAACACGAAGAGTGGAATGTGAAGATAAGCATAGCAAAGAAAAGTTGGAAAGAACTTTGTTGCAAAAGTTTTATTTGATTATTCAAGGTTTGATATTTTGATCCAAGGTTCATGACCTAGTCTACAAGGTCTAATAGTGACTAGTCTAGTTGATAGGACTGATGAAAGAAGTTAAAGTATGTTATAGAAAATTATTCGCAAGGAATAGTTGAGAGATCAATTGGACAATAAGTTCAGTGGTCTTGTCCCAAAAGCTATTTGGATAGTGGGTCCTTCTACCTTCCACAACTACTAATAGGGTTGGCAAAAATCCTAATAGAGATTTAAAGTCTCATAATGGGGACTAATATGTACTAAATGTTGTAATAGACTCCTAATAGTGTCTATCCTCTAATAAGGAATGTTTATGTTAGTACATCATGTTGTGGGCAACATTCCCACTAGGGTTTTCCCTTTGATCAATGGTTTCCCTCATTAACATATTTGGTGTAATTGTGTATGTGCATCTTAGTATGGTTTTTGTTTAATTTGATCGAATGGTTAAGATTATTTAAGGTTGATAAATGTTTTAATTATTGGAAAACTGATTCACCCCACCCCCCCTCATAGTTATCTTGGCAAACTATTGTTTCTAATAGTAACATGCTACCAATTGTGAGTCTTCTCAAGTGAGATTTACGAGGAGCCAACCCTATTAAAGCTTTAAAAAAACACTGTTAAATGTGACCATGTTAAGGGATTTAATCACCTTGCTAGAAGTGGCCTAGTTAGAGTACTTTAGAACATTCCTTTAGAATGTCACCTTGATTGAAGGATTTACAAATGACTGATAGGTCAACCCTGATTAAGGATTTCAAAACTGATACAATGGTTAGAAAGAAGTTTATATGCTGATCCACTAACTAACCTCCATTATCATCTATATCTCTAATCATCTTGTAAATTGTTCAAGAGATCATATTCCACCTTTACACAACTCTTCTCAGCCTTCCTCTTAAGTTCACCAGTCAATAGCATCAACAAAAAATCTACATGTGAACCTTGATTTGGTTTCCCTTATGCCTCCTTAAATAGTTAGTTATGATCATTTTATGCTTGAACATCACTGTAGATCTTAGGGTTTCAATTAGATTCAACACATACAATGAATCTATCTACCATTTCATTCTCCTTCTCCCCTTTTAGATTCTTCTCCAAACTCATCTCTGAATCAATACCTAGGAGTGCATAAACATAGGTTGTTATGCATTAAATACTCAAGGTCATCTATCCCTATCTTCTACACACTTTCCATATTCTAAGAATTCAATTATGTTGGCTGGAAATCAAGATTTCCTCACATGTCAAAATGTTGTCACTCGGCCAATATTTTCTTCTAATACTTGGTCATCAATGGATTACTCAGTCAATCCTAATTGTTCTTGTTGACACACTTTCTAATCACATTCAATACTATTTTTTATACTTGACATGCTTTCTAATGCACAATCATTATTGATGCTTAATTGACATTGTATTCTGCTCAGCTTATACTATCACTTAGTCAACACAAGCATCACTTGGCATATATGTCTAGTTCCTTACTATTCTTCTCTTTTTGTTAGTCAAGCCTTTGCATTTGGTCTTCTATTAATATTTTATCTGGGCTTCAATACCACTCTTTTCTCCACTTGTTATGATTAAAGAATCACATTATCTTGTCAATGTCTAGTTGATCAAGTGCCCATTGTAGTTACACATAACTCAACCTTTCATCTAGGTCCTTTTGTTAACTCTTCTTCTCAAATCATCTTCATCAATCATCTTGATATGACACTCTACTCAAATAACATCTATCTCACCAATAAGGTTTGACATCGATGACAACATAACAATTGTTGCAATTGTAGTTCCAACATTAATCTACAACGTATTTAGGAAATGGTCAAAACTTTGTGTTTAAAAGGACATTTTATTTGTGAATTTTATGGTTGATACTCTAGGTTCTCAAAACAACCATTTCAAATAAAATGGCTTAAAATATTTTATATGTGAAAATCTATAAACTTGCAATTAACATGACTAATATAGCCAAATTATTTACATGTATAACCTAACTAATGAATTAACACAACCAATCTAAACTTATACAAAATCCTAGATGTCAAGTCATATCCAATAATATAATATTTAAAAAAAAAATTAAAAATTGGGAATATGAAATGTTGAGATATTTAATGATGTCTAGATGTTAGAAGTGACTTATATATGTACTTTAACAATTAATGGGTTACATAAACACTTAGAATGTTTTGGTGCATTTTTTTCTTGACCAATTAATACAAATGACCTATTCAACTCTTGTTTATGAGTTTATTTTTGACTAATGTTCTATATAAATATACACATGTGAAAAAATTAAAATAGAGTATTTAATATCTATTACACTTTGATAATCTATATTTTATATGGTAATCTATATTTTATATTTTATTTGATAAATTTTCAAAAATTTTAACATATTCATAAACAATAAATAAAGACTTGATGAGTTTTTTGCCTGATAACACAAAATATATGTATCTTTATAATAGCACTAATTCAAATTTAACTTTAACCCACTTTCTATATACTTAAATTGGTTCATATCATTATATAATCTTATGATGCAAGGAAGAAACAAGATAGAACAAGATATAATGGGTGCTACATTTTCAATTAAAAAATACAACTATTCATTAGAATAATTTCCTATTATAAATTGTGTTTCTATATTTTCTCATTCATCTTTTGCAATGGAACAACATTCAATGAAGATAAAGGTTCCTTTCAAAAATAATTCCTACATTAATATATTTTTTGATCTTATGTATAGAAAAATGATTGCTAGAAATAATTATATCTATATTTTAATGATTGGAAAAAATTACACAATAACATCAAAATGTTAGAGCTAATAGATAAATAATTATGATGAAGAAAAAATAGAATTCATGACATTTTCAATTAAAATGTTTCTCCAATAATTCATATTTTGCTCATGTGAAGTGAAGACGATTGCTAATTTAATTATAGACACTTCCAATTTAATTTTCTAGATCCTTTAGAAGAAAGAAACAGAATGAAGGTTTTCTTGATCTTTTTTTGGACCATGTGGACTCCCTCTAACTATGTGTTCATGGATTCTTGATTCTTAACACACATTGGTAGATAGCTATGAATTTATTCATTTGATATCCCCAATTACTTTCAAAATTGGTCACACATTTTGTTGATGACCTAATATATCACACTTAATGATAATACTTCATAGGCCCTAAATGAGATTGATTCATCTAATAATGTGAATATCAATTATGCACACAACACCTTGCTCTATTCCTAAAGGGAAATCACATTCCCCTATCCCCTTAACAAATTTTTGGCCCATTCTGATCTTATGTCATTGTAATTTAAGACATCTCTTGGCTCTTTTATTCTAAGGAAGAATGTTTTTAACATAAAAGGGAAATATAAGAAGTCCAAATGTGATGCAACTATGTAACCTATTGTAGCCATAAGGAAATGAGATGTCCAAATGTGATTCCAATATAATGAAAAATATTGGTCACAAGGATACAAATAGGTGAGAGTATTATTCCATATATATTAACTAATATATAAGGTGAAGAAGAATAGGGAATTAGTGCATCCCAAGTTTTTAGAAGCATGACATGTTTGGAGTTGAAATTATAGAGATAAAATGAACCATTAAATAACTTGTCAATTTAAAAAGGAAACTATTACTAAAGACACAACTAATGTTTGGAGAAGGAAAAGAACAAAATATTGATAATGACACTAAAACTAAAAAGTTGGGATCACCTATCTATAGGCCTTACAAGAAGATTCACAAGCTAACACATCAAATTGACCCTATTATTTCTCTTTTTCTATTCTTGTAGATATCTTGCATTGTTTTTTATTACAAATTATGGTTGATATCATAGTATGCTATTTTTTCATACCTAAATCTATAGTATCTTAATTGATAATTTTTTCATACCTAAATCTATAGTATCTTACTTGATAATCCCCCTTTTTTGATTTTGTGTTTATACATTTCTAGTGCCAAAGGGCAGAAGTTTTGATCTACTCTATGCCACTTTTTATTTAAAAAAAAAAAGATTAAGTTGTATATTTTGAAGAGATAAAATCTACTATCTATATTTACAAATGTGTAAAATAATTTAAAATATTTATTATGTTTCAAATATATCTGCAACTCTAAAAGTTGAGTTTTTAAAGTTCTACTTATTGAAATAGCATCATTTGTTATACAAACATTAGAAACAAAGTAAACACGTCATTTATTCTTATTTTTATTGATTAATTTAGATTTTAAATTACTTCCAATTCCTACATTTTTTAATTATTAGAGTCAATATAAATTTAAGAAAAAAAAGTATATTTAAAATAAATAAATGCAATCCATTTCAAAGCGTACTATTTTTTAATAAACTAAATAAATAAAGAAGAATCCTTTCTTTATGAACGATGGCATGTAAATTTTTTATTTGAATTCTTTGAATTGAAACAAACTGCCTTACTGCTAAACATACGACAAAAAATGTTCATCCAAAACCAAACAAAATTGCAACATGCCCATCCTCTTGATCAAAGATGATCAATCTGTCTTTAGTTAAACACTAAATTCATTATCTATAATTTTTTTTTAAAATATGAATTTAATTATAATAATTTTATTCTTTTTTCTCTAGAAATTATTTTCCCTTGAATTTTTGCACATCAAGGAATTATCATAAAAATATATTATGTTGGCCTCAACAACACTATACAAAAGTTCTACTAATAATCCTTGTGCAATTCATTTCTCAATTATAAAACATCATATTTCTTTCTTAGGCTTCCATGAATAGCATAGAAAATGGCAAGGCATGTAGATGTAATTTTATAGCCATATGATTAGAGAGCTCACTTGTCATTTGGATGATTAAAGATTCGGTTGAAGGCTCAATGAATTAGTGATCCATGGCTGGGTGTTATAGCTCAAAATTATACTACATTCATCCATTCCATGTTTTTTAGTATTTTTGTTGATTTCATACCATTTATTTTCAAATACTGACTTTGTTGCACATAATAGAGAAAATCCTTTCCCTTTATTATTGGGATTTTCTGTACTCAATCAATCATTGTACACTTTGATATTTGTCCTATGGTTAATGATGACAAGTGAGCACTATGTAGATTTTGTAGAATTTTGGCTAATACGTTAACTACTAAAACAATTAACCCTAAGTTGAGGGCACTAGCTATGATGCAACATATTTGCACCGGCCACACCGTTAAACTTAACATCCGTGAATTCCTCCTGTACTATCACATGTGTGGTTTCCAACACCCACACCTTGTATTGTAAAAATTTATACATATCTTATTATCTATTTGAGTTTAAAGTTTTTGGTTTATGATTCAACATATGAAAATATCGGTTGTATTTGAATGATTTGTTAATAGGTTTAAAATATTTGTATAATATATTTGTTATTATTAGAGGTTAAATTATTATGATTTTTTTATTTCTTTTTGAAAAAATTAAAACTAAAAATAAAAGATTTACCATTGATTACAAATTTTAGAAGAAATAAATTTTGACCATCGTTTTTTATCAAACTTTATTATTTGTCTCATTATTTTTAGTGTAAATTCATATTATTAATTTAAAAATAAATATTTAAATATTTCTAATTTAATATTTTTAAATAATTTTTTTTACATATATTAAATAAATTATGTTTGTTTGTTACAAGGATAAACATATTATCAACAAGTTATTTGAATTAGATAGGTGGTAATAATATATATTAATTTAGTTTTTAATATCAATACTATTTTAATTTTAAAATGTTATTAATATTTTATAAAGAAATACAAATTCATTTAAAGTTTTGTTTAGGATTTAGTAAGTATAAAAATTATTTTTTTGAATTTCATTTTTAACAATACTTAAAAGATATTAACTAAACTATTTCAAAATGCTAGTTATCAAATTATATGTGTTCATCATTTTATAAAAGAATAATGAAAACAAAAAATATATTTTTTAATCATTAAAAAATATTTAATTAATGATTAATAATTACCATTTGTAATGATAAAAATTTAATGAGAGATCAAATTATTTCTTAAATTATAGTAAAAATATATTTTCATTTGTTAGATAATTATCACCATTTTAAGATTTTATTTTAGAAGGAATTAAAATTGGAAATGGTAATTATTTATTATTAATTAAAAATTTAGAATTATTTTTAACTTAGTTTTTAAAATAATATGTATGTCACAAAGCATGAAGAGGATAATGATGGCGTTGGCTATAGCAACATCAAATTGGATGCTTGGTTTGCCCGAATACCCCATGCATCATACATCCATTTCATTGTGACAATTAGATTTGACATCTATCAGATTCATTTTCTAACTTTTGTTTTTGTTTTTTATATGATAGTTTTAGTATATTTATTATTACATAATAATATTTAATTCTTTTATTATATATTTAATTCTTAAATTTTTTAAACTTTTTTTAATTAAAATATTTTTAATTTTTTAATGACATAATGATTTTAATATATAATTTTTTCTACAATAATACTTAATGGTTCAATAAATTAGTTTTAGAATTAGTTTTGATTCATTACTTTTTGAACTTTATGTTCATTTTAACTATACTTGATAATTAAATTTTAATGTTTTATGTAATGTTGTTTTTATTGTTAATGTACAATTACAATATAACTTAATATCAATTTTTTTAGTTAAAAGCTAACATGCATATAATTTTATTAATTCATAAATTAAATTTTATTTAGCTCAATTCAATTGATTAAGCTAATATAATTAAACAAATAAATCTTAAATAAATCATTTGTTGAGGAATGAAACCCCACATGCCAAATAAATGTTAATAATTGAATACTAAAATAAAGAAAATAAACATTTTGTAATTTCTTTTAAAACTCTAAATTAAAGTGCTAGTATGAACATCTATAAGTCATAAAAAATAAATTATTGCACTATGTAGATATCAAATTCAAAAGAAATTTCATCATCATGCATTACAAATTTTTTTTAAAACCATTAAATGTTGAGTCAATCCCACACAACAAATGATGTCTCTATCTAAAAATTGTGCTCCTTAGAGTTTGGTAATAAGTAATTAATATATAAATATGAGATCAACATGTGGTTATCCAAAAAAAAATTGGACACGGTCGTCCATATAAATATTATCAACAGATGCAAATAAATGAGTTTGTTATAAGATTAATTGCTAAGTCAAATATTTAGAATTCATTATAAAGTTGAATAAATAATTTTCTTACCATCTCCACCTTGCATTGTGTCAATGATTGTTATTGTTTGGTTAAGATCAAGAGGAAAGGATAACCCATGCTCTCAGATGTTGTTTTGGTTATTTACTGTTGCAATGAAATTCACATTTAATAGATCAACACACAAAAACATGTATATTAAATACATAAAACATAGCTTGTGCATTAAAGACACAATTTATGAAAGTACTTTTTAATTTTTTATTACCATCCGTAGCTTGCATTGCACCCACTGTTGTTGTCTCGGGTAAGATACCTTCTTGAGATTTTGGCCCAATATCTAACACTGCAATAACATTGTACATTTAACACATTAAATGATAAAAATTAATATACAAACCAAGGGCTCAAAAATATTTTTTAATTTCGTAATTTCATTACCATGTTCGATTTAAATTGCATCTGGTATTGTTTGATTAAGATCAATTGAAAAAGGTGATGCACTTTGTTGATCTTTTTGTTGATCATCTAATGCTGCAATAATATTTTCATTTGCACATAAACTTAGATTTGAAAAAATAAAATTGTATTATGTGATTTATAATTGATGATCTCCAAAAAATGTATCTTGTATGTTCCTTAAATATGAAAATGTAATTCAAAATAATAAAAATTGAATAATCTTTTTATAATAGTAAGAAGGAATAATTATAGTAAAAAAATTACTATCTATAACTTGTATTTCATTTATAATTGTTTGGTTCATATCAATGGGGAAAGGTAATCAACATTGTTGAGTACTTTGTTGATCATTCAAACCTACAACATAATAGATGTTTATCATATAAAAAAGAACTAATGTTATATATAAATTGTTATAATACATTTGGGAAAATTCACATACCTTTATGCATAATAACATCCCTTTCCTCTTGTATTCTTATGCCTGATCAATTGGTGAGTTTGTTTTTCTTTTGCCTTCTAGATCTTATAGAGGGGAATTGAAATTTTTAGGCTCCTTAACTTGTTTATTTGAGTTTGTAGACATGGCATTATGTTTTTTTTGAGTAAGATGGTGTTTACACATTTTACTTGGACTAAGCCATGGTGATATGTGTTACATAGACATATTCTCTAAGCCAACAATTGGTTCAAATTTAGAAGATGAAGCAAATGTTGCATGAACATCTTTTTAAAAATCTATCAATACACTGACTAAGCATGATTTTTCATCCTCTCTAGTTGGTAAATTTTGAAGAAATGAATTTATGTAGTCAATTGAATTTTGAAAGTTATCATTGGAAAAATTAGATGATTTTAAAACATCTATAATAGAAATAAAATTGATCAAGTTAAAAATATATACATAAATTCTTACAATTCATAATATAATCATGATTTGTAATATTACCAATACTTTGAACTTTACCAACATAAATAACAAAAAGCCGATAACCCAAAGCCCATCTTGATCTTTTGATGGCAGGCAACCATCTATAATTGTAAAAAAAATTATATTAATTTCTAGAACCACAAATCATTTAATTATTTATCGTTAAGATATAAACATTACTAGTCATAGTATTTTCATTAATAGGACTCCCTATGACTTCATCATTTTCATTGACCAATAAAGTCACATCATCTACAATTTAATAAAAATAATTCATTAAGTTCTAAAAAATAAATAATCATTAAAAATAATTATAAAATAGAAATAAAAATTGAAACTTACTATCAATTTGATTTGGTTGGCTTATTTTATTTATTTTTAGAAGATCTAGAACCTTCAACACATGTTTGCACATGTTTCCTCTTTTTGTCCACTGACAATCACAAACAAGCAAATCTGGTCCAAATTTCCTTATAATGTACCATTTCGTTCGACTAGTTCGGGTTCTTATCCTATGTGTATCAGGACTAAGAATGTCAAGATAAAAATCTAAATTTTCTATTATTTTTTTATCTCTCTAAAGTAGTTATGTAATATCTTTTATTTTTGAAGTTAGTTAAGAAGCCAGATAGCTACAAATATATTGTGGTTTTATAGTATGACTCTACCTTATGGAAAAGCGTATGAATAAGCCAATCCATTCTCCTTGTGCATTTCTTAGAACAGTCACTTAAATAATGAATCTTAATGTGAAAATGATATGACTCTATAGATGCATTGTTTCTTAGTTTGCATGAGGAAAACTTTGAAAAACATTTGCCCACATCTCTAT